>OMKK01091016.1:0-50319 GCA_900302305.1 Polymixia japonica
ACAATTTAGTCCCGAAGAAAAGCAGCACTTCGGTGGTATGGGAGTATTTCAGGTTTGAGACGACAGATGTGTAGTGATGGCGAAACGAGGCTTAATGAAGCCTTGAAGCTTTTCGGCCAATTGTATTGAAAATGGGTTCACTTCTCGATGCTTCACTTACCACAGCACACAAGTGCCATCTGCTGGTGAAGTAAATGTCGTACAGTCAAATCAGGCAGATTCTCCATTGCATTTGGGATGCTTTTGGATGCGATGCACCATGCACATCTATTAGTTTGACTTTATGTTTGACTAATGTTGAAGATGATATGTTAGTTGGCAGGTCTGATTCTATAGGCTATGTTTCTATTTTTTGTCTATGAAATGTGCTATACAAATAAAGATTGCTTGCTTGCTTGATTTATTGATTTATGCAGTGTGATATGGTTCTATTACAAATGGAGAAGGGATTATGATTTAAATACTGAATCCTGCCAAATTTTCAAAAGCTCCATCTGTCAAAACCAAAACAGTAATGTGAATCATTGAGGACTGAAGCAGTGGGTGCTTCAAACATCATAATTCACAGGCAGGCAGCTATATGACGAGTGTATGTGGTAATGTGCCATCACATGTTTTAAATCTATTACAGTGAATATTGAACTGAAACTTGACTTTAATTTTTTTTTTTATCGCAAATCAAAACGTCATTCATAAAAATCACAATTAGATATTTTCCCCAAATTGTTCAGCCCTATCCATGATTGTAGCAAATACCCTCATATGACATCACCAGCTGGGTATCACCAAGACAGCTTGTTTATTTCAGTCTGTGGCTTCAATTAGGAAATTGAACCCTTTCCCAATTATATATTAGTTTGATTTGTATATTAATTTAACTTGTGCATATTTGTGTTAATAAATGATGTTTATAATGGGAATCGAGCTGGCCCGGCACTGCAATTAACTTGTTGGATATTGTGATGACGATATGACATGCAATATAACACAACAAAACCAGCATATATGTGCAAAGAGCAAATGTTAAATAATGATTTCAATAACTGAAATGTCTCTCTTCCTGCTCCCTCTCCATTCTCTCCTATCTACCTTCTCCCCCACTCTCTCTGTTCTGTCCTCTGCTCTGCTCACCTAAAATCACCAAATCTCAAGCTTACATGGTACAGGATCTGGTAACAGGTCTGTGAGAGAACATGGACCTTTTTATCCAACGTATTTTATAGACTCTCAAAGTCCTCTTTGTCAACTGTGTAAATCGGCAACATATCCTTTGCCAAATAGTATGTAATTAATAGTGTGCTGACTTCTGGGCGATGGCAGGCTGTTTGAGTGCTGTCGATGGTGGGAGGGGAATGCTGAGCAGTCTTTATGGCTGTGATTTTTTATTTGAGATGATGGTATAGGTTTGTCGTTTCCTCTTGTCCCCATCCCTGCTCCGATAAAATTCCCTCAATATCACAAACATTTTATATGCCTGTTTGAGGTGTAAAGTTTTTCTTTCTTTCTTTTTTTTCTCAATAAAGAAATGATGCGAGAAATGGCGGTGGACCAGTTTTGTGGAAAAAAGAAATGAGCTTTGCCAAAGGCTGTCTGTAAAATAGTATCTGCCCCTGAAATAATATTATATTATAATAATATTATATATAATAATAATATAAAAATACATTACTTCCTATTAGAAGGTGATTATGGTTATATGCAATTTGTTTCTGCATCAATATATTGCCACGTTCATTTGTTTTACCCAATATTTAAGAAGTCTATCTTACGGATCTGTTTTGTGACGTAGCTCATTATGTTTAGAAAGTCTTTGTATTCACTTCGGCTCAGGTGATAGAAATGGCTTTCACTTCAAAAGTTCCCATAAAATTCAATGGACAGTTGGATGGAAACTTTTTTGTTTAACCTCAGGTTTTCTTCCATAGAGCGCCCGCAGTGGCCATGGACGGGGAAAAAATCCATTCCACGATACCTACATTGAACTAACAAAATGCTATTGTGTCGGCACAAGATATAAATCGTTCCCTCGTTTTGGTTCATTTGTGCCCTCGTTTTTGTTAACTAATGCGCACAAGATACATTTCATTCTTTCATTTTGACTATTGTGTGTGTGTGTGAGAGGAGAGAGCAGCAACTATAACATGATGAGATATCCACCATAACAAGCCAGAGAGCCTCCACTGTGCTGGTCATTAGGTATTTTAATCTTAAAGCTTATGCCTACCTCCCCCTGCAACTACTCTCCAGGCTATTATTGTATACTATGTGGCCTGAGCTTGACTGGTCCAAGTATAGATGAAAATAATAGTAAATGAGTATATTAAAAGGAAACAACACAATATTACAGAATAAACGTACAATATGGTGTAACTAAGGCTGAGGTGATGAGGCAAAAGTTGCACAGTGCCAATCCTCAGTGGCATCTCTCAATCAGATCAGCATCTGATCAATGTATTTAGCTGTAGAAACTGACAAAATGTCCTCCTGGGCGGGCACGCCCCCAGACCCCCTGCAGGGTTCAGGCCTCCCCCCACAGCTATAGAAGATCCTGTGGGAAACGCTGTTACAGTATATTATGTGTCAATCATGCATCATTTAATAATTGTTATGTAGTCTGTTTAAATAAATAAATAATCAAAAATTTGATACTATTACTTTTACCTTTTCTAGGCTTCTAAGGAATAATGTATCAAATTCCAGTTGCAAATCTTGAGAAGATCCGAAAAACGCGGAGGAAAGTGAAAAACATTCTAAGTGACCTTGGTCTGGAGGACTGCCAAAACTTTCTCAAGGTACGCTTTGTTAGCATCACATATGCCAACTCAAATCCTTATAGTTTTGACTCTGTTCTGACTGAAGTAACAAATCAAGTGACTTTAGATGTAGATTTGTATTTGCTTGACTCGAGGTACAATGACAATGAAAAGACTTCAATATGTCAGCCAATTACTATATTATTCATTGGTTAACAAAGCTCTCTTTTTGCTTTTTATAAATTATTATTATTATTTATTTTTACAACTTTCAAGCTACCAGAGAGGGGTGGTGATAATGTCTCCATTCTTACACCCAAGGTCTTAGTAATGGCAAAGTAAGTGTAGCAGTTTATGTCCACAGGCTTTGGAAAAGTTATCTCTATGCATTCTTTGGAGGTTGTTCCAGTGGTGGTAGTTCTACTTGTCACAGAAGAGTATCAACGAGCCCTGCCATTGGAGTTTTAGCACAGAACATAACGAAAACAGCAGTAGATTCCGCTAAATTCACTTTTAATGGACTCAAAATGTAAATTGAAACTGCATTTCACAAGATGATAGAGCCTACCTTCTCAAAAAACAATAATAGATTGGGTAGAAGATTTAAGTTTAATTGGTGTCACCTTTTGCACAGGAACTCCGGGAAAAATCTGAGGAAAACACAAACGATGATGAGGCTTTTAAGGAGACCGAGTGGGATGATTTCACAGAAGGCTTCGATGTCAGAAATAAGAAAAAGGTGAATATGACACTTTGCCCCACATGACCTTGACTAGCTACCGATGAAAGCTAGACATGAACACCTTTAGAAAGTAGAGAATCTTTGGTATCCTGTACATTAGGTACTTCTGCGATGTATGAATTAGTTAACTACTGTGGCCCTATTACTATTTCTAACGCCAGCTTGTGGGACTGCCACTGCAAAAAAACAGTTCTACATGTTTTAGAAGAAAAGAAGTGGACTGTCCACACCTGATTCAATCCTAGAGCAACATACTTAGAGGTTATGTTGTTCCTGTATGTGGCAGGGCAAAGGCTCTTAATGGTCTTCAGGGTCATTACGTCCCAGATTGTTAGTTGGTGAACAACTACCCGGTACAAACTTGTCAAGTCATTATTCTGTATGGTGTAATACAGAATCTGTTACACTAGATTAAATCATTATTCTGTATAGTTCATCCTAAATAGAAGGATTCACAATAAAAACCTGATTTTATTTAGATACTGCTTATGCAAATAACAACAAATCAGACATGATTTGTGGAAAATCTTTTTAAGTGGTGCACACTGACATGATTGACCCAGGATTGACTGACCTGAATTTAACTGCTGCACATAGGTCAATAACTTGTTATCCGATGAAAAAGTGACAATGGAGAACTGAATTTAAAAAAAAACATAATTTATAGATTGTGGGTGTAGCTTTAAAGATTGTTATACAAGATCTACAATATGCTGCTCTGAATTTCCGTAATTAAAGAAAAAGCCACATCATGTACCATTTGAATATTACCAATAATTATAATCTATTTTGGTTTAGGTGTGTGCTTGTTGAAGTGTGGAGGGATGTGGTAAAATATAAACTCTGCTCAGCCAAAATAATGTATGAATGTCTGTTTTTGTCTTCCTGGTTAGTGGCCATATCGGTCTCGAGCCCTCTGCTGCAGGCTGTGCAAGTATTCTGCAAGGAACATCTACAGCTTCAGGAGTCACGTAGCGCGCAACCACGAGTATGAGCGGTCAATCTGTGCCCTGACGCCCTGCACTGATTGCCATTTCATTGGCCATCCAAAGGCTCTCAAGAAACACACCTTGTTCTTCCATGCTGGCCATGCCACCCTAACCACTCATACACTAGCAGCCAGGGAAGGGCCTTTACCCACCCACCGTGGAAACGAGAGATATCAGTGTCGAAAATGCGGATTCCCAAGCTCTTCCATCTTTGCAATGAAGAAGCATGTCATTCTCAAACACCTTGAGAGTTTGGCACAACAGTTTATAGGTTATACAATACAATCTCTAGGAGTTAAGACTTACTGCTGCAAGATGTGTAAGGTAACTACTGGAACTCTAGATCACATGTTACATCATATGTTGGTTGAGCCAAAACACTTTTGGATCAACACACAGGTGCAAAGTGTGATTACTGAAAACAAGAATTACACAATCAAACCAACTAATGGGAATGGCATATTTGTAACATTCCCAAATATTGCTCCTAAACCACAGCAATCTGAGACTCTCAGCAATAGGTCCTTGGTTTTACCGAACAATAGCCAACAAGCCGGGACAGTGGTGGCCTTACAAGAACTACACCGAACTCCAAGCAGTGCCACTTTGATATGTACCCCTGGGATCAACCAGACCTTTCTCCCACCCCAAGCTTCAGCCCTAGTACAGCTAGCTAGTGCTGAGGCTAAAGGCCTTCTTCAGCCTGGTGCCACTATATCCCTCCAAAGCGCTTTCCCCCAAGGACCACGTATGGTCCAGCTTCCCACAACATCCGTCTCCCTGAAACAGGCCCCACTGGCCCTAGCTCAAGCCCCTAGACTGCCACCACAGAATCTGCAAGCCCAGCAAATCCTTCTACCACCAGGGGTACAGGCCAACATGGCAAGGAGGGCTGGCTCTCCGTCTCAGCCTGCTGTAGTTACCCAAAAGGCATCAACAGACCAAATCACTCCCCAAGGTACCATGTTGACTTCGCAGTCTCTACTGAGTCACCTGATCCCCACTGGCAACCGGGTGAATGGCATGCCGACATACACTTTTGCTCCACTACAGGTAGCAATGCCTACCTCTCAGAGCACAGGTACCCCTCTTAAGCCAGTTGAGCCAGCGAGTAATTTGTCACTGCAAACTAGGAAATGGATTACCTGCCCCCTTTGCAATGAACTTTTCCCTTCCAATGTCTTTGCTATGCACACAGAGGTAGCCCACAAGAACATGTCTAATACATCCCAGTCTGAATGTGTGGCTGCTCGAGCTCCGTTCCTGAGACAAATGCCAGACAAAACTGTCAAGTGCTTAATGTGCAAAGTTCTCTTGTCGGAAAGGGGTGTTTTCCAACATCTTTTGCATGGCCTGAATTGCTTGTACTGTTCAGCATTGTTCTTTTCCATCAAACAACTTGTTGAACATATAAAGGAACACAATCCTACAACCAAGGCATACTGTGACTTCCTGAGGCGGGAGTATAGGGTGTACACAAATGGGGTTGGGAGAATCCTGTTCCCTTATTTTGATATCAACACCACTGCACCACATGAGGTCCTAGGAGACACCGAGATCAACCTAGCCCTGGTTACAAATTCTCTTGACCTCATCTTCTTGAAGATACTGCCAAGCAGCCATTTGGATGTCTGCCAGACAGCAGTGGAAATCAACAATGCATACTGCCCCTTCTGTGATGAAAAATTCCAGAAATCAGCCAAACACATACAGCATTTGAAACAAAAACACTTTGTTGCACCCACCATCCATGCTATACTCAAGACGGAGGCATTCAAGTGCATATACTGCAATGGAGTGTACACAGGAAAGGTCACACAACAGGCGGTGATGCTTCACATACAGCGTTGCCGGTGTTCACCTAAGAAACAACCAGAACCACCCAAGATTCAAAGTAAGGAAGTAATACCTAGTGGAAGAGGAGGACCAACACCAACACCAAAACCAACTGAGCAGATAAGTCAGTTACCTGGACTGTACTTCCTTCAATTACCACAAGCACCTTTGGTAAAACAAATGCCAACTCCATCTCTGACTCCAACTTTAAAACCTATTCTTCCATCCCCTGCGCTTCCTCCTCGTAATCCGGAAACAGATGCAGAGCTGCAGAGCAAGAAGAGGCTAGAGGAAGCTTGGAAGAAGGTGGTTGAGGCAAACAAGCGAGAGAGAGAGGAAAGGGCGGCCATGCGCAAGAAACGGGAGCAGGAAAAGTTGGTGGTCCCACCTCAGCCAGAACCTCAAAATGACCCCACAGTGAAACTAGTGTTGGAACCCAGCACAGTTGAGCGGCGCTTTGGTGAGGAGCGCAGAGACTTCATATCCAGATATTTTCACTTAAACCCTTATGTGACCAAAAGTGAGACCGATGAGCTGTGCAAGAGGCTGTCTCTCACAAAAGCAGAGTTGGCGGCCTACTTCGGGAACAGGCGCAGCAAGTGCATGAAGAGTATCAAGAGGAACACTGCTGTAGTATACCTTGGCTTCAACATGGCAGAATTGAACAAACTCAAGCACAACCTTTTCATCCCGGAAGTGCAGTGTGCTGAACCATCAGAGCGAACAGAGAAGCACAAAGAGCTGGAACCAATGGAAGAATCTGGAAGTTCTCAGAAAACGGTGAATTTGGAGCAGATGGAAGGAATTCAGGAATTAGGGAAAAAAGAATCTAAAACGGCAAATGATGCAAATGTAGACGTCTCTGACAAAGCTGAAGAAACGGTGGATGTTTAAATGATGGCCTTTTGTTTTTGTGATTGCTGAAGAACCTGCATAACCTGTAGTATTGTGCATTTCCAAACACACAGGTTAACTAACTGAGTGCAGTGTCTTTATGTAGCCTTCATTGATCTTGCTTCACTACTACTACTACTTCTTCCCAAGTACGTAGTGGAAGATCAAGATTATGGAATGATGTCCGTCTAATGTGATGTTTACACAATCATATTTTCTTAAGACCTGGGACATTATTCAGCTGGTTACAGTCTCATTCAACAATGGCTACTGAGTAGGTTAAGCACTGATTACTGCTAGTTGCAGCTTTTTTTGGGGGGTGTTTACTTTTTTAAACCCTTTGATATATGTATGAAAATTGAAATTCTGCTTCCCCACTCAGCTTGTCTGCTGTTGTCATAACATTAGCACACTCCTTAAAGTACAGCTAAAATGTTACAACACCCCATTTTATTTGGCCTTTCATGGATGGGTGTTCCAGTTTTGATTGGGTTTTTGTCAAAGAAACTTCATGTTTACAGTACATTCATTATTCTGTTGATTGGTTGTTTTTTTACCAAATGGATTAATGTATTGAGTCTAGTTACCGATTATGGTTAACTTCAGTTTTTTTCACCTTGGTTTTCCCCTACAATTTGAGCAATTATGGTTTTCACTCACTGCAAATGTTTTAGATGAATGTACATCCAGCATCATTACATAAATCAAATTGCAAAGACTGTACAAAATAATTTGAGAGTTCTGATTGTTTAATTCCTAGAGATAGTGACCACTTGTTTTAAGTCTTTAACCTTGGTGTTTGCATGTGCTTTTGGTTTAATGTATTATTTAAATCGGAGTATAATCTGCCATTGTGACCTAAAGTCAAAATACTTGCATAGACTTGTTGTGGAAATTTATCAAGGGACTCAACAAAACCTTTTAATGGTGTTGATACTGCGGTACCATATATCTTCCCTCTGGTATTCAAACTGTTTTGCGGACAGTTGATTTTTGTACTATACCCATTGTTGTTCTAGAACTTAGGAACAAAAAAGTTTTGGAGTGGCACAGCTTCTGATTCTGTCAGGGGCCATTGTAGTGTAAATAAGAAAGTGGTTTCTTTTAAGTAAATGATTCACCTATTAAGTTTATTCTTTAATTATCAAATAAAATTACTGTTTGAAAATAAAAGTATTTTTTATCATGTGCCCTTGCAGATGCAATTTTTTTTCTTTTATGTATAATGAGGTAATTAGGTAAATTGTTCAACACTTTCTCATTTCCCTGTCTCTTCCTATCATACAGATCAGCTCTTACCAAAAACTCAATTGCTTTGTTATAGCTGTACTTATGGACTTAGTTGGCTGGGACTGGCTGGGGGGAAAAAACGATCCCAAAATCACCCAAAATGTCCTTTTTTGAAACTACGACACTCATCCTGCAATGATACATATCTGGAGATTTTTTTTTATCATCTATTTACAGACATATCATTGCAGCATGAGTGTTACCGTTTTGAAAAAGACATGGTTTGGGTGATTTTGGGATTGTTTTGGGGGGTTTTTTGCCCCAAAGGACTGTATTTCAGACTAGTGGTCCCTGTAGAATGATTGAGGGAAGACTTTCTCCGTTTAACTCGGCTTTATTATAAACATCCAACACACAGCTTCTTCCAGCACTAACACACAGCATGCGCGGGGTTTTTCGAACTGCCCCAAAACATTCCGCTTCTGCCGTAAAGCGTCCCTGTCGTAAACTGCTGTAAACATTAACCTCACGACATAACCTCATTACAGTCCCAGCTAGCTGTGTATGTTAAAATCAAGTAAGTCAAATGACCAAATTGTGTCATAATATATAGTACATGTATGATGATTGTCTGAAAGGTTACCCTCTCTGTTTTGATTGTGCCTCATGGGTGCCATTTCCCTCTATTTTCTGAGGGGTGTACTATGAAGCGAGATTAAGTGGTTAGCGAGCTAATTTTAGACTAAACCCTAGGTTTTCCGTATTACGACAGTGGCTTACTTTTAAGCGGGGTGTATCACCATGGTAACGTACGCTGAACACCTAACCTGCTCAGAGCAATTTTTGTTCAGGCTTTGTGATCTAAACACATTCGGGCTCATTCACTAATATGTGCGTAGAAATGTTCTTACTTTGCGCACAAAATAAGTGCGCACGCAATATTACCGTCGGATTCATGACACGTGCGCGCCGTTCCAATTTTGTTCTTACCACCGACAGCGTAATGCCACGCCCCCATTTCTCTATATAAGGAAATACGTTTGCCTAGAGGTGTATCATGGAGAAAGCAGTGAAATTGTTGGAAGAAGAAAGCAGCATAGCCCCTAAAGACAAAAAGAAAAAGAATTTCACCCAGAGGTAATTTATTTCAGTGTTAAGATGATATTTTGAATTACCTGCGTTTTATTTTTAATTGAGTACAATGCAATCAGAATAACATTCTTACATTTTATTCAAATGAAAATAGCAATACAAACAAAACTTTTAATTTGAATCGTAGGCCTATATGATGCTGGAGTGGAGGATGGCGTGCCGTCGACAAACGCCCCAGGAATCGCGCCGTCATGAGGTTGTCCAGAACCAAATGGCTCTCCTGGATGCCGTGGAGGAGATGGCAACAGGCCTAAAAGACATGAATGAAACAGTGAAACAATTATTGGATGTGCTTTGTAATAAATGTGTATGTTCTGAAATGTTGTGCGTTTCATTTGCTTCAGAAAAAATTAGATATGCTCCAGATAGTGGTAGCCTACAGTTGCATTAGTGGTTTCAATTTCAGAACATGTTTAAGTGTCTAACATGGAAAAGCCAGTTATTTCCATAACAGTATTATTCAGTTTTCTATTGTGAAATTAGGCATTTTAATTTACCATCATTACAGATGCTGGAGTAACTCATGGCGAGCCTGAAGTACAGTCCTGCTGGGAGGTCCCACATTTGGTTGTGCGTCATGTGGCCTGCAGTCTAGCTGGGGTTCTGTTCCAGGTGGTAGAGGAATGCCATGATCCATTGCAATGTTGTGAAGGACACAGCGTGGCAGAATGATCCTGCACACCTTCTCAGGGATATACAGGAGCTTTCCCCCGGCTGTGTCCAAACACATCCAACGGCCCTTGAGCAGCCAAAATGTGCGCTCTGTTACGGCGTAGGTGTGGGCATGGACGTGGTTGTAGCGCACAAGAAGGTTGTGAAATCCCAGCCCGATCTGCTATTTCCCTCTGAAATGTCCCTGTAGCCAGGAAATGATGGTGGCTTATCGGATGAGAGCAGTGTGTCCAATGACTGAGATGCTGTTCCAGGGAATTGCATAGTTGTAGCAGAACTTGTCTTGGCAGTCGGAAACGGCTGATAAACCATTCGTCACTCACTTGAAACATGTCCTGGCGGTCTCTGAAGATACGCTCTCTCCTGGCGACACGGGCTGCAATATCTTCCAGCAAGGCTAGATATGCCATCTTAGCACTTGCTTGAAGGTGAATCAGAATCCTTTATATACCTTGCATGGCTTTTAATAGGCTACCAATTAACCAGTTGCACATTGGCTATATATGCGCAAATTGGTGGCACTAGAAATTGGTGGGAGTAGCCGATCATTATAGACCAAGTCAATAAAAACAATGAAAACCAAAACTGTTACATTTCAATATTGTCACCCTAATAAAGTAATGGCATAAGTCATCTTTTCTAGTTTTTGGGAAAACACAAAAAACTTCACCAAATACAGAACATATGCTGTTTATTAATCTTTTAACATAAAAAGGTCTTGACAGTAGATGACTTTTGGTATACAATGAACATTGTCTGTCAATTATGTTAAATAAAAGAAGAAAAAGTGACTTAGGCCATTTTCTGAACATGTCTTTGTGACTCAGGCCATCATGAAAGCTTGTTAAATGGCCTAAGTCAAAATTGTAAAATAGCCTGTCAAAATAAAATGGCCTAAGTGGCAGCCGCCATCATGAAAGCTTGTTAAATGGCCTAAGTCAAAATTGTAAAATAGCCTAAGTCAAAAATAAAATGGCCTAAGTGACACTCTTGACATAGGCCATTGTTTTACAGGGTAGAAAGAGCATGATCCCTTCAAGTAAGGTTTCAAACAACTTTAGGAGAGGTGGCCAGCATCACAAAGAGCTGATTTAGGCCAAAAAGTCATTTTGCTCAAAAAGTGACATATGCCATTAGTTTATTAGGGTGACGATATGAGCATCCCTACCATGCACTAAGGTTAAGTTTCTCCATCAGCTGCCATCCTAGAGCAAGTACTAGTTCTTGCCATTTGACACATTAACACTTGGCCATAATTGTGTAGGAGTCTTTGCTAGGTGCTGCACTGTGTTCATCTGGCTGCAACCACCACACCAGTACCTAATCCTGCTCAGAGGAAGGGGCTACACTGCAGTCTCATTATCTAGCAATAGCTCCTTGGTGAGGAAAGTTTTTATAGTTTCCTTTACATTGTCAACCTTCTTCATAAGGATTCCTCTAGATTGTCTCCCCAGATTCACACAACTTATTTTGGCCTGGGTGGTTTACCAACTTTACCAACTGTTAGATTGACCATAACTTTATAATGGACCTTTATGTTAGCCACCCTCAAAAAAGTGCCAAAAGCATTTGGACAGATGAAGATTACACTAAAAATAGCTATTTTTGTATGTGCAATTTCTAGAGTTGGGTTATCCTTCCAGCCTTTGGCACTTACCACTTCTGCTAGTGGCATGTCTAGGGGAATGGGATAGCAAAGGTAGGACACAGACTTGTTTTTTTGGAGGGGGCATGGCATGTTACAGGAATGACTCAGGGTCACAGTACAGCATTTAAATAGTGATGTAAAACTACAAAACAAGTGTTGACGTAAAGGGACTGCTAAGACCACTTACATCAAGTATCAATGTAAATGGGCTCTTTGGGACAACCGTTTTTTCCACCATGCTGTTTATAGTTGCAACAAAGTATTGGTCCCACAACATGTCATATTTAACAGTTTTTGATTTTATATTGAATCTGTTACTTGTGAAATTCAAAGGTAAAAAAAAACCCAAAACTTATGGGATGATATAACGAGGATCAGGATATGAGGATAATATAAATATTATGAATCAGGGACTATTTTAACTGAAATATTGAGGACAGCTAAAAAGAGGCTACTGACAATTCCTTAAAAATCAAATATAAACATGCCTGGGGCCCCTACCAGAATAATCTAGGCATGCCTAATTCATTTGTATTTTTAAAACCATTTAAGTCACAGGTCAACCGGTTCTCAAAACAGTGCATTTAGTGATAAAATTTTAACAAACTAGGTTAGCTAAATGTAACAGACCAAATATAACCTATTAATGCTTGGCGGACCCTGTGTAGCAAAAAAGAATGTTAAAGGCATAAAATGCTGATGGCAACATGTAACATATTACCACTAATGTTTGCTTAGGGGAAGCCTGTACAAAAGGAGATCCGATTTATTTTGTTAACATAGTGAAATGAGTAGTTAAATCTTAAATGTATTAAGAACCAGGTCATAAACAACTATTCCACCAATCATTACACACATCATTGCCATCTTTGGCCTGTCAGAGGAAACTAAATTTAACAGTGCATTTCTCATAGAATGTGAAACAATAGCATGACAATGACTGTCTAAAGACTTTAAGATGAAGGAATCCAAAATATATCAGCTCGGAGATAGTAGCATGTTCGTATATCAGCTTTCAAAAGATGATTTTTATTAGAACACAAACATCACACTCTTGTTGTCAGTATAACAAAGGAAAGGGGCAGAACGACAGTCTTTTCATCATGAATAACTCATAGTTGTACACATCATATAAAACCCAGACCTGGGTATGTGTGTGTAGGGGGTGGGCGGATCCTAGGAGATATTAAATCCGTGAAAAGATGCAGAGCCTGACTACGTTAGTTCCGGAAGATTTAATTCATCACATTATGCATGATTCACCCTTTCCACAGCAACATAGAAACTTTTTTTGTCATCCAAACAATGCCAACCAATGGGTCCAATCTCACAATCTGCACAAATTAAATACTTTATGCGCCCCACATCTTTGGTGAAGCCCACATTCTCAAAGGTGTACATGTCCTCAACTAACCAGTGGGCAGTCAGAGTGTCCCCATCCACAGTGCCCTCTGATGTGCTTAGGGTATTCTTTTTCCGCATTGATGGCAGGAACAGCTGATGAGAAAAAACGAGCATTAGGTATTTTCACTCAGCATGGCAACTGTTCTGTCAGATGAACTTAAATCACAAATGCATTTTCATCGGTAATACACAACGCAGTTGGTTTATTTATTAATGTATATGCAAATATACGTTCTATAATGATAATGCCAACTGCACTACACATTATATTATCGTGCTGAATGACCCGTTTGCCATATATTACAGTGTAATTAGGATTGCATGTTACGATGACACAAACGTCCAATGCCTCTGCAGCGGGCAGCGTGACCGGCTTTGGCGGGCATCGAACCTGTGACGTTCAATTAATCGGACTGTTTCCACCGGTCAGCCTTGCCACACCATATGTGATGAGTGCTTGTCAACAAAGCAAGTCAAGCACTTATACGCCTACTGTATATGACGGTGAAAGAGCGGCACAATGCCACTCACCATACCTCTTTCTCTGCAAATAGCGCCATCCCTGGGCAAAGCACCTTGGACCCGCAGCGTTGACACAAAACGGACTTCATATTCTTTCCATCCTCAGCCACCAGGTTGGACCGGTCAGTAACGTTACCCTCTTTGGAGTGAACGCTGTGTTCGTTGTCCATCTCGAACCCTGGCGAACGGCAAAATGACTTTTGATATACATGCACAACAGCGGCTAGCTGATTATATCCCTTATCAACCGAACCGTACCGAACCGTAAGGCAAAGATGACAGTGTCGAACCTGACGCCCAACTAGCAAGCGTTAAATTAGCTTACCTAGCCAGCGAGCCAGCTGTCTTGTCGACACGAAACAAGGAGCATAAAGAAGAGGGTCGACGGGAATTACGAGACTCCGCGACGTTTGTAGTCCGGAAGTGCCCGACTGCGTATGTCAAGGCACACAACTAAACAGACTAATAGTTATGATTGTCGTCATCCGCCTGGTGCATAATGTTATGAGGTCGAGGTGTACACCTGCTTCCTAATATTCGATATTTATGAGAATTCATGAAGCCAGGGGACAGTCGTTATAAATTACACTATGATATCGTCTTCAAGTTGGAAATCACGCCGCTCGCCATCTTGGCCAACACCTCTACACTAAAGTCCATCAAATTGGCTAGAAAGTCTACCAAAAAGATAGAAATAATATCCAACAAAAAACACGACACCCAAGCAAAGTAGAATGAAATCGAATGAAAGTACACAAGTGTTGGAACTAGTGTCTAATTATTCGGAACTTTTTAAATCGTGAGGTTGCTTATTTGCCAAATGTAGCAACCGTCAAACGAACTCGTTCAGAAACACAATTGGGAATATATGGTTCCTAATTTCAAAAGAATCCAAGGCACGTCAGAAAAAAACTAAGCTAGAAAATACTTTTTTCGTATTTCTTTCGTATTTCGTATTATCCCAACATTTATTGATTAAGAAACCATCCACGTTGTACATGTTACAGATTGTGGTCATTTCTATCAAGGGTGGATTTTTAGACTGAGGAAATTAATTCTGCTTTAGGCATTTCAAATTAGTGGAGAGCACCAACAACATGCTGTGGCAGTTGACAGTAAAAGTGATAGGTCTTGTTTTTTATGTTAATTTTTTATCCTCTGGTGTTGGTGGCAATTGGTAGTATGTTAGAATATAGACTCAACCTTTAGTAGTAGACAATGGTATGAAAAGGAGAGTTGCTGTGCGTCCTTAAAGAGGTACTGTACACTTAAACGTGTTTTTTGAGCTGTAAACTAAATTCTATGACTATACTGTGATAAAACACACCAATCCTAGTGTAAATATTGACATTTACACCAAATGTATAAATGAAAATGGCTCAACACGCAGGCAGGCCATCTGGAGTAGTCCCGAATCTCCCGATGGCCTGTCCAAGCCTCTAGCTGTGTCCTCAAGCAGTATGCATGACATTTTTTAGGATATGCTGTCAAAAGGACACATCAAACTACCCTGTAATTTACTTCTTAGGAAAGGATGATGTTGATATGACAATGAGCTCATGTCAAAGATGTCCTTAAAATGAAGCATTTTGGTGTTTATTAACTTTTAGTCACTATCCTCTATTGTACTGAACCTCGACATAATTATTATTCAGTGTAATTCTGGCTTTCATATAGCACAAAGCAGTAATACCCTTCAGATTCTGAATTAAAACTTTTTTAATTTAGTATAACACATCTAGACATCATGTCTGATCACTCTGGCAAGGACCTTTTTCTCATCATCCAATCTCAGTGTAAACATTACTCAATGTTTCCAAACAAACAATTTGTTAAATTATTTTACCCATCTACTCATCCAAAGGTTGAAATGTACAGCTAGATTGCCGGGATGGGACGGGATGTCCAAAAACATACTTCAAAATGAAACAGAATGCATGTCCTTGTGTTGGCCCTGAACACATATCTACATGAATTGTGTTGTCTTGTCTTGGTCCTTAACTCAGAACATCACGACTTTAAGAGTTATATTTGATTCATGTTTAAGCCTTGTGCAACACACTAAAAAGATAGTTATATGTTTGTACCAATAGAGGTTAGATTGATTTTCCTTTCTTTTAACAACCCTGAAACACTACACATTTTCATATCATACGACTGACTACTGCATGTCCTGTTCCTCTATATCAATTGACAAGCCACAGTGCAGCTCTAGATTGTGCAACCATAGCACAGCTCTAGAATTCTGCTGCCAGGTCATTGATAAAGGCTCAACATATGTTCCTTATACTGGTCACCTGTTACATTTTAAGATTTACTTATTTAATTTAGGGCTCAGCCAGGTCTGGTTATATCACAGATTTTTTTTACCCCTCAAGAAACAGACTGCAGCCTTAGATCCTCAAGCAGGGCCTGTTTTGGCTATCAAAATCCTAGGCTATAAACCAAAGGTTACTGGGCCTTTGCCTGCAAGATTTTAAAACACCTTGCCTTAGGAGTTTAAGCTTAAGTGTCATCTCTTCTGTTTTTTTGTGCTACCCTGTTTTAATTATTGTCTGGCAGTTTCACTGTTTATTTGGTTTTATTTATTGCCTGTAAAGCACTTTGTCACTGTATGTAGAAAAGTACTTAATAAAGTTTATTGTTAATGCTTATTTTGGAATTGCTCTGAAGAGGGTCTTTGCTCAAAAGCTTAGCCTTTTTCAATAAATGTGGAATTTACCATTGAACTGGTGTGCAGAATCCTCCTCATTTAATTCAGTAAAAGAACACAAGAGGGAGTATGTTATAGTCTTTAGCATGACAGCTGTAGGTACGTCCACAAAACCTTCCACTACTGTACCTTTGCTCCCTTCCTTCACTACCACTCATCTCATATCAATAGGTAACTTAAAATAGACAAGGAAAAGAAGGGAAGGCAGAAAGAAAGAGGAGATGCTGGGAAAATTGGGACAGTTGTTGTGTTTCAGGTGCTAGCATAAGGACAATAAAAACCTGGGATGGAATATCCTCATAAATTCCAAGGCTTAGTTAGTATAGCCTGTCCATTTGAGCCTCTTCATCAAACTCCACTTTGTTTTCAGCCAATGTTTATAAATTAGTTTTTTTTTTTTATAAGTTTTTTTTTAATTGAATCTCTAATCCATATTATCTTTAGAATTCATTGTAAAGTCACTGTTGTGAGGATAGAAAGAGATTTGATTTTATACTCTTTAATCTACAGGTTGATATGCCACTGACATAGTAGAAAACATTACATACAAAGATTTGTGTCTGCAAATGGCAGTCTTTGATTTAGCTGAAAAATGTATGGTCCTGCAGGAAATACAATACTCTTACTGGTAGGTGTCATTAGTTAAACTTTTAAATATGGATTTTAGGTGCCTGGGGATAGTTGGGCAGTTGGGTCTACTGCCTTTGGAGCTGTGTGCGTACGCTGCTAGCCTGGGATCAAATCCCACCAGAGACTTATTTTCTGTGTTTCCCTCTTTGCATTCCTACTGTCTTAATAATGAATAAAACAAAATGTAAAAGGCTAAGTGAACTGCCCAGTTCCCTTAAAGGAATAGAAAAATGCATTTCAGACCTTATTTAAAGTCATGTTTGTATATGTGAATAACAAAAGAAATGACAACGATTTTCAAGTTTACCATTAATAAATATTTATGTTTACATTTCAGTGAAATGTATGATTCATCACTTTCTACACAGAACATTACACAAAGTCAAGAATACACATTGTTTTAGTCTTTGTAATAAAGCTCAAATAAGTTGACCTAAAAAAAAGGAGTCTTAACAAACAGCAGTTGATACAACCTATCAATGGAGTTCTAAGTTCAATTATAATTTGATTGGATATATGGCAAAGAAAACAAGAAAAATCAACATATCTGGAAATCCTAGAAGCTCCCTTGACTGTAAGATAGGCCATTTTATTTAAAAACATTTCCATTGGCCTAAGGCACAGGAATACTAGAAGATTATATCATACATACCACATGGTGAATCCAATACAGTGACTTTAAGTTTTGATTTTAATAATATATAAAGGTGCGTTTGTTAAATGCACCTCATTGCATCTGAATTATAGCTTCAAAAATGGATCTCAAGCTGAATAAACATAGGTTGACCTATCCAGATTTGTCCATTGTGCGTAACAGTACGTTTTATTCCAGCAATTAATCATGTATCATATTGTTGATTGAAAAATGATTGGGGAAGAGGTCCCATTACTTGTTTTAAGCACCTTCGTGTTCCAATTTGGAGATTGGAATCCCATCTAAATAAAACATTCATTTAATTGACTTGAAGTATAAATAGCACAGTAGCTATACACGTTTTGCACAGTTGGGCGTGCTATTAATCTCAAACAAATTTATTTGGAATTTCTGTCAATTAAAACACTATCAAAGTGGAAAGGAAATTTTATTTTTTTTATTTTTTAAATAATTTAATTTAAAAATTCAAATGAGTGAGAAATCCAATTTGTGCAATGTGTGTAGTATTCCACCCTGTGAATAATTTGGGCTAATCTGCCACACGGACAAATTTGTTTAACATTTCACATCATGTGGTATTTATGGGACAATATTTCCTTTCAGAATTGGTTTAAGTCACAAAGCTGAGACAAGTCCTTCGACAGAGTCTAGCTCATATTGCTGTGGTAGAAGGAGGATATGAGAGAATGGGTAGGGGTCCTCAGGGTTTTAATGGAGAACTGTATGCTCAATATCAGCACAGTTACAAAATCTGGTAGGTGTGTACACTACTACATGTGTATGCCTTGATCCTTCTCGAACAGCTATGTGTGTAGACCCTGATTCTTTTGGCCTGAATGATTCTTGTAATCCAATTCTATATGCTACTCCTTGATGAACAGTACAACCGCCTTCTGTCCCACATGAAAATTGGCAAAAAAAAAAAGGAATGATTTACAGTATGTGCACGCGCCGTGTTCAAACGCAAACTATTTTCTTTGCACCTATGTGCATTAATGACAGCCTTCTTAAAAGACTAATGTGGAGAAATTGGGACACGACGTTAGTTAATACGTGCCTCATTTATGGGAATATTTTCTTCTGATCAAAATGCCATGTTGTTCTTAAACTAAATCAGAGCATGAAAGCTCCATAATTATTAAAAAGAAGTAGTGCTTGCTGAGATTACCCTCTGTAGTTCATTTGCTATTTCAATCTACTTTAATAGAGCAAAAAGGAGTCAAAGCAGAAAAGACCACCAGAAACCCAAATAGGATGGGAGCAAATCAGGAGCACAGAGGGAGCAACAAGTGAACATTTTGAATTCCAGCAGCCTTTTTTTTTTGTATTTTTTCTTTTTTTGATTGTGTGTGTGTGTGTGTGCGTGTCTGTCTGTGTTGGGGGAAGGGGGGAGAGGGGTAATAAGTAAAAACATGATGGAGTCACAGTCAGGCCTCTTAGAGCAGAGAGTCATCTGTGCATCCCCCCTCTAGGCCGTAGCGGAACTCCTGTAGGTTGGAAACCCCGTAGAAATGGATGAAGGCAGCTGCCACCACAAGCACGTGGAAAATCTGATGAGAATGGAACTAGGAAAAGTGATAGAAATATATTTGTATTTAGTGAGATTCATTACTCTTTGCCAGTTTGTACACAAATAATAATAAATTAAAAAAAACATTATTAATAATAATTAAAGAAAAAAATTAACCCAAGAGACTAGGGTTATAACAAACAAGGTATAAGCTCAGAGTCAGCGTTAACCAATTTACATAAAACCCCTGCTCACTGTTTCAAGGCCTAAAACACCTCCTTAGCATTCATTTACATCTCTGACATCTTCTACTGAGCTTTCCAGTCCTGCAAGTACCCTACAGGTAAAATTCCTTGAGACATTCCTTGAGGTCGGAGCAAACCTGGTGGTTTAGACAAAAATTGGTGAAATAGGCCAGTAATACTTCCACAAACGCTAGTGAACTCTGTTCATCTGGCAAATTTAACAAAGTTTAAATAAAGGAAAATACATTATCTTTTCCAATAATGCCAAATACATGCAAATGAAATGTTTGTCATAGGCACAAAATGTCAGTTAAAAGCATTTTAGTCAATTGGGTCTATTACAGTATACTTAGGCAAAGATTTATGTGGGACCCAGAGTTATGTGGTGTGGATTTGTGGGGTCTGCATACAGCCCACAGGGCATACGTTGGCTAAGCTATGGGCCTTATCAACAGACTATCAACAGTGTAGGATTTAAAAACATACCAAGTAAAATTAGGCCACATCAAATGGAGCCTGCTCAAAGGTGCTCAATGGGCTTTGTCAAAAGTCCCCCATTTCATCTTAGACCACTGAAATAACTTTTCCAATGTTTTTTTCCACCCCAAAATCTAAGAATATTGCTTAGATTTTAGATTACCATATAATCACACTATTCAAATTCATTTTTTTTAAGCACATGTATGAAATATTTATAGTGAGAGCAGGAGTACACCTCTCCAGTCTTTTGCAGATGAGATGTTGCAGACACATACAAGATTTGATTTTAACTGTAAGGCAATTGTAAGGTAAGGGGAATTTAATTGCTTACATGTAATGTTTAGAGAGGCTACTATCAAGCCCATCCAGACTCTAAAAAATGCTTACTTGCATGTTCCATTTACACATTTAACACTTACCCAGATGTCACACTTGCCGGGGAAATAGCGTTCAGGGATCCTGGCAGCATACAGCCCAGCACCAGTGATATACATGGCACCCATCAGGTAGAACCAACCCATCTGGCCAACTGTGGTGGCCTTGACAAAGCCCTCCTCAATGGTGAAATGCATTGTGGGTACAATGCCACTTAGTCCCAGACCCATGAATACACCTAGAGGAAACACAGACTTAGTTACTTGGCCTAATTTTGGACCAGTCTCTCCAAGTTCACATGCATGCTTGTTTACATCAAAAGAAAATGTTGACAACAACTTCACAAACACTAACAATTTTCTATATAACTATATACGTTTCATGTCATGTGTCTGTCATAACAAAATCCTTCATTGACAGGAGTGGTTTATGAGGGAGCACCTGCTCTTGTAGGCCTGTGGCGAGGAGTAGAGAACCGGTCCCACTGGGCCACTATAATGGCGGCAATCCCCAACACACAAACAATGGTGAGGTAGATAAGTCGCGGCTGGGGAGAACAGTAGAAGGAGTAGTAGAGCCAGGGCACGAAGGAGCCCATGATCAGTAGGGCAATGCCAGAGTAGTCAAGCCTGAGGACAGAAAGCGTCATGAAAACAATAAGTTATTAGGCTCTAGGAATCTGCTGAATGCACGGAATTGAGATGCGTTTCAAAACTAGCATATCAACAGTTAAATGTCTCTAATGTGACATTTTCTTTCACATTTTCATAGTTACAGGTATGTAAAAAAAAACACTGTTCAGTAAGATTAGGCAGAGATGTGGCCTTACTTGGAGAAAGTGCGTGACACTTTCTCAGAGTGGCAGTAGACTGTATGAAAAAGCCAGGAGAAGCTGAGACAGAGTACAGCACCCAGGAAGAACATTCCAAACACCACTTTCTCTTGCAGGGGGGCCATGAAATACATGTTGGGCCGCAGCATGGTTAGCGTGCCCAGACACAGGAACAAAATCAGCCCTGAGGAAGAGAAAACAGTTTCATCATGGTTCTGTTGTCACTCTTGCACGAAATATGCCCTGTTCCCGAAAAGCTGACAATGGCAATGCTTTTGCATAAAAGCATTGCACAAATTAAAAACAAAACAAAAAAACATTAAATGGACGTGGCAGAAAATGTATGTTTTAATTTGCAGCTTGAAGTGTACTGTTAAACAGGTTAAGAATAGTTGTGATCCATTTCATTCTCACCTAAAAGGTGTGTCCAGATGTTTCCTGTCTCTGTATGAATTCTAAAGATGCTTCCAAAGCAGGCCCGGAATGAGGGCATAGGGGGCCGATGTCCATGTAAGAGGTAATCATTGTCCTTTAACCACTCTGGCAGGACATGAAAAGGGATGACCCTCCAGCGTCCCTCCCAAACCTAAAACAGAGTAGCTTTTATTCACCAAGACCCCAATCTGTAATTTATATATGACGTTCCTTGTTGAAGTGAAGCTCATGTACTGGCTTTGTTTATGTTTTGATTCATTGTGATGAACACTTATTTCACTCTCAATTTGAATGACTGAGAATTTGATTCAAGTTTTGACTGTGTGACAGCTGAACATGTTTTTTTCAAGTAAGCTCTAAATGGTTTGTTTACACTAGCAATGTTTGTAGATATATGCAAGTAAACCCAGACTGTAATTTTATTCATGATTGGTTATAAAAGTTGCAAAAACCTAATTTTCCATGCTCTAGTCTAAATAAAGAATCTTTGTGATTATATCCAATATTTATATATTGCCGGATAAATTGTGGATTGGGACTGTAATCCACTGGACACTTCTACAAGCTTGGCATTTATATAATCATACTTTGTGTACGAACTCCTCCATCTTCTCCATGGCATGGTGAGCCTGAAGAGGTAAGGTCAGGACCTCTCCCACCTCATCATCATCCTCCTCCTCATCAGTAAGCATCGAGGCTCCCTATGAACACATTACAAGAGACTATTGAAGCAATTGTATACCAACAAGTTTTGTCTGGATTTTTGTTGCAACATCCCTACCTCTGGATGGAGGCCTTTAGGTACGGCCTGTCGCCCCCCACCCTCTAGCAGGGGTCCCAGCTCCATCAGCTCCACATCTGGGACATGGCAGTCCTCAGAGATCCGGCAGTCTGCATCACTTGCAGACCCGTTTCGGCCTGACATAGGGAGACTGCCTGATGATCAACTCACTGCCTCTGTGTTCTGTTTGAGCCTGGCACTTTAATTTCTTCCTGAGCTACTAAACAAAGAGAACAATGATTATGATGAGTTTAATAAATAATAAGCACAGATTTGCCAAGCAGTTAATGTTTTAATTCTTGCTGGAAATGCCTTTCTTTAGGTTGTCTACAGTGTTAACGTTATCTAGTTCTCTTATGTAGTATGTTTCTGACCTGGAATTCAATACTAGACAAAGACAAAGCGAGTAAAATGGGTTGTTGTCACTGGCCAAAATGATTGGCACACATAAGATAGCGAATATGTAAAATAAATACCCATAGCGACTGATGATTACAGAACTGAGGCTAAACACAAGCAAAAGCGTTAGCAAGTTTAACGCCAAGCAAAGCTGACCTGGCGAATGTTGATTTGCAAAGCGGCGAGGAACACAAATTACAAAATGTAAACAACCACAAGACGATGACAGTTGAATGTAAGTTCACCACTTATATACGTTCACATATGCTTGAAGGTTAGTTATTTAACATTACTGGATTGAATTTACAGATAGTGGTTATAATTGAGAGCAGTTAGCCGACGTTAAGTTAATGTCGTCAGTTTGCTAACGTTGACGTTACCTACACTAGCTAGCGTTGCGACCGTCGCTGACGAATGGACTAGACAAAGTGGTTTAAAAATCTGTCTGCAAGCAGTCTTCGCGGCGATAACTCGTAGCTAGAAACTGCATTGTCATTTCTGTTGTATTTTCGTCAAATTGACATAGGTTACCTGATAAGGTGGTTTAGTTACTTGCCAGGTAGGTGAATTATCTATAAACGAAATACGATCTCTTCCGGAATTAAGGTCTCTTCCGTGAAGCTAACAACGCATTATCAAAATAAAAGCTCGATGTTTATACAACTTGGAAGCTGAAGGTTACTTATCAAAATAAAGGTTTGCCATGAGTAATATAGAAACTGTCACAAGGTGATGAGACTTAATATCTAAGTGATTTGAAATACATTTACCTACAGCGGCAATCAAATATTCCCATGATGTGCAGACAACCAAATTATAATTTAGTGAAATACTAATTCATAGGGGTAGGTAGGGTTAGGGTTAGAGAGAGAAAAGAAGAAAAAGAAAAAAATAGTTAACTTTTTCCATTGTCATAAAAAAATATATACATCTGCTTCCATGAGGAAAAAATTCAGTCTGCTCAGGCCACCTATATTTGACATGAATAGAGAGATGGGCTATCAATATAGCTGTCATATCCATCTGCAGTCAGGAGGACTTGAAGAACACAGAACAAAAATAATTTAGGATATTGCTGTTTTAAGGAAAAACTCTGGCATGGCAGAGCTGTGCGGCAAACAGGAGACTTTTAGAACAAAATGATGATGATTAAATGATAATGGTTTTCTAGACAGCACCATACATTTTCCAAGTCTTTAAATGTACAGGTCTTTGTCCTGCACATTCGTTTTAGAAATTGGTCAAGATAATGTCTCACAAATTGCATGAATAAACTCCCACAGACTGTATCTTACTTGCAGTCAAAAATTGTATTGAGCAAAACAAAAAGCAAAAACACGTTTCGGTTTTGGACCACCCTTCGGTATTATGGTGTCCCAAGCACATTTCTTTCACAATAAATTGTTTAAATTGCTAGTGAGAGAAACTATAATATGTGGATGTTTGTTAAACATTTTGTAGGCTGCCATGTGTTCTATACATCTGTCACCAGCAATATACTTATGGGCCCCCTTAATAGAGTGTGATATTTGATTCTTTATACACATTGTGTTTTACTGTCTCAATGGCTAAGAATAACATTCTTCAAAGCTGAAATTGTATGAAGTGCCTCTTTAATCAAACTGCTCTCATCTAGCAGGTTTTTAACAGATTAAGCACCACAATTCCTCCCAGGATTAGGATAAAAGATCAGATACATTACTGAGGTAATGTCAGACTTATAGTGCTGTTCCAAGTATGTGTGTGTGTGTGTGTTTGTAGGCACTAATAATCCCAATTGAGGAACACCAAATTGCAATGGACAAAACTGGTAGATGTACTATATTTTTGCTTGCCCACGGATGCTCCTTCATATCGGCAGTTCAATATGTGGGAAAAGGCATATATGCTCAGACATATATTCCTAGTACTAACAGCTAAGGCGTGCAAGTCACTGAAAATGTTTTTTACTTTGTAAACAGTCCAGATGGATTGCAGAATTGGTACACCTGGTAATGTTGGATCACTCATGAATGGAGTGATATGGCTTTCATCTTTGAAATGCTTGCTGATATAGCATGAATTAAGAGTGTAAATTAAATTCAACAATGTGCAACAATGCAATTTTATTACAATCCTAATGTCCACAGGAAACATTTTCACAAAACTACAACTACAACAACTACAGGTCCACTTATAAAACTACTATAACTATGACAGAATGATAAATAAAAACAACAGTAACAAGAGGCATACAAGGTAGCGTGGTTTGTTATTTCATACAAATATACACTTTTCATTCTGAAATGTACATACTCAGGTCCATCTCCTCTTTGATTGTAAGTCTATGTTTTTTTTTTTAAATTTGCAATGGTGTACATCATAAATTAATTAACAGGGCTCTGTGTCTGGTGGACACTGGAATTAATTTGCAAGGCATTTCTAGCGCACTTACAAACACTTCTAGGCTACACATCTCATTCAAGATTAAAATGGCACAACTGTACATTCAATCCAAACTTCAATCTGGTTCAAGAACTGGGGTTCTCTGAATACTCTGTTGTAGTGTTTCTTCTAGTTTTTTTCTGATACCAAACTGCTAATGGTTAACTTCTGTGCAGCAACCTCATTAGTATACAGTACTGGATGGGCCCGTTTTACACTACAGAGAGCCTGTACTAAAACAGTACTAAGTTATTCTAACCAAATAACCCATTCAAATAAAATAAACAATGGCAGAATTGTTTTCCATCTTGCCCCTCAAGGCTTGCTTGGTGTAATTATATGATAAAAATCACATTTTCAAAACATTTTACATTTTAACTAAAGGTGCAATAAGTAACTTTCCAAAATCCAGCTGCATGAAAGTAACATGTTTCAATGTAAGCATGTTATTTCATGTAAACATGTAAGCATGTCTTTTATTCCTCCTCTGGTTTTCACTCGTTTTACTTGTTTTATTTCTCCTCCGTGCGTCCTTTTAACTTATGAAGCCGTTTCCTTTGTCTCACTGTTTTAGTTCTGATGTTGATTTTACCCTGTTTCTGTAAAGCACCCTGTAACTTTGTTTTGAAAGGTGCTATACAAATAAAGTTTATTATTATTATTATTATTATTATTATTACTTCTTTGCTGCTAATAACCATATAATTTGTGTCATATTTGATGTGTCAAAATGAATATCTAAATTTAATAATAAACATAGTTTTACAGTGACACAACACATAAATCCTAAACATCCAAGCCACACTTAATCTCAAGTGATTGTGGTAAGATATGTCTCTCTAGGAAAGCTAAGTTGTGGTTGAAGTAAGACCTAGTTAGCCAACTTTGATAGTACTAAAGCAGGACAAAGCGGTGTCCCATAATGATGGGCTTTTGTAGAGGAGCTTTATTTATCAATCCTCTTGACTTTTTAGAGGCACTTCTATGCTTAAATTCTTAAATAGTGCAACTTACAACTTCAAGTTGTAAATGATAACATGATGAAAACATGTGCCCAAATACAAGCATGCCTTTAAACTGAATGACCACTCTGACCACTTAAATTGTCTTGTGAGGAAATGATTCAGTTGCACCTTCTGTGTAAACATTTTTGGTGAGAGGGCCAAGTTTTGTCTCCTTACACTTGACTGACAATCTTAGAGTTGTCCTCTATAACCCAACGCACTGGAGTGTCATCAGCAGTCCTCTGGAGAACCCTTCTTTGGATAACCTGCAGGTTAGCAACAGAAACAAGGAACAATGTTTTTAGAGTCTTTGTTCAATCATCAGATAAAAAAAAAAGATAATGGCAATAAAATGACAAAGGGTAAGGAAAATATATAAATATAAATATTATGAAATATCAATATTTCAGAAAATCTACATCTATATTAAAATTATGTTATTTTGATCAATGTTATCTATTTAAATATTGTTGTTAATATGGTATATTTATTTTCAGTATTCTCATTGTCACATTGTGAACCATTTCACTTCAAATCAAGTAAAGTATGTATACTACATGACCTAAGAGGAGTGATTACCAATAAAATATCAATTTAATTAATGTTTTAATTTGCATGAATAAACACAACGCCGCTGCATCTGTAACCTTTGACATTTCAAAATTTGAAGTTGTTTCTAGTAAAGATCTTTTTGATTTTTCAAGTTTTGGCTGTTTACCTGTTCTTGGTACTTCCGATTTTGGGAGAGAGGTGATGCCTGATCTACTGTGTTCTTTACTCTGACTGCTCCTTGTCTGTCAAGGGAGCGGGGTCTGGGTCCTTTAAACTGGCTGCGTTGGTGCCACGACTTAAGCTCTTCGTTCACCACTTGTCGTGGGAGACCACTGTAGTGGGACTGTGGATAGTCCCACACGGAGGGGGAGCGGGAAACTCTAACATCAGGGGGCAAGAGCCTCTGTGACATCTGAGGGTGCACAGGAGCCTCTGTATACCAGTAGTCATATCTGTTGAACGGAGGTTGCTGGACATAATAGTTCCTTGCCATATCCATATCAAGTGGATAACCCACTTCTTCGTTGTAGTGGCCTCTGTGAAAGCCGGGGCTGGACTGGTGCCTGGAGGTCTGGTAAAAACCAGTGTGTGGTAAGGCTAGTGCTCCAAGGCCACCAACTGGGCTGTAGTGCTGGTACTGGTGTGCGGACTGATACTGTTTGGGCAGATCATAGGGCACTTCTTGACACGGGGAGATAGTGTAAGATGTAGCTGAGTGTTCCGAGTAGCTATCCTCAGAGCTAGCCTGGTTTCCATAGTTCAGCCTAGGGGTAGGAGGCTCTGGTAGAGTTACTGCGTAATCAGTCAATCGCCTCCTCGGACGTCTGGTGCGACCTCGATCCTTTTCTGAGTCAAATGAAGATTCAGTGTTGGATAACCTGTGAAAATAATAGAAGACGCAACACACAAATTCACCTTTTAAAATCATTATCTTGTGCAGTAAAATATCAATGTGATTTGCTCAAGATTGGTGTGCCGACACAGTTGTGCATGGGAGGGCTACCTGAGTGAGAGATGTCGATGCAGACGGATCTCTGGTGTGGCAGGGGTGCTTTTTGACTGGGTGTGGCACAGTTGTAGATGGGAAAACTGCAGTGGCAGGGTAGAGTTTCCTAAGCAAGCATCCAATGGTGGCAACACTTGGGTTGTGGCTGGGCTGCTGAATAAGCAACATGGAGCAAGAAGAAATTGCTTTACAATTGATAGATGTAAAAAACAAAAAAACAAAAAAACAAAAAAAACACTCAACACAAAGTATAGTTGTCCTTGAGGGACAGGTTTGAATAATAAACAGAAAGTTGCTAGCTAGATCCTCAACCCCAAGAGGAGGGTGTCTTTGAGCTGTAAGCCAGCAACTAGAAGGTGGTTGCCATGTTGCCCATCATCACCATTAAAATGCCCTGGATCCTTAAAGGCCTACATGATTGATTTTGACGTTTTTGAGCTGATAAATGCATTCTGGTGCTGCACAATAGGTTCCCACAATGAATTAAGTCAGAAAATGTCCATGTAAATTATTTACGAATATTTTGGGCGGAAAATTATTTTCTAAGCAGAGCCAAAAACAATTTCCCACGTGACACGACATACAATATTTCATGCTCTGACATGGCTAGTTTAAATAGACAGCTGTAAAGTTACTGCACATGTCGAATAAAACCCTCCGATCCAAAAAATAACCCATGTCACCGCTCTTTGGTTCCGTCCAGCAAGTAAATAAATAAAAATACAGGAACAAAAATTGACTGGAGTGGGACATTAACTGCTTCAGGGGTGTCTATGTCTATGTGTAAGGGGCCAATATGCATGTATCTAGGAGAGATGTGCAAAATAAACAAAATTAAATTTTCAAATCTGGTGTAAATGACAAATAAAGTAATCTCAATCTTTAACACATTTAACATAGCCAGGCTTTGTTCACATCCTTGGCATCAAATTCCAAGATTTCCAATGACATCACTGTGGCAGCAGGGTGTGGCTCAAGCACCAGCTGTAGGCTGAGAGCCAGGTGTGGCCTGTCCAGGCAAAAGACACAGCTGCAAAGTGTTTGATTAGCAGTGTTTATCTGGACTGTTTGACTGTGTGTTCGTTCTCTAGCAGTGAGACTGGGACCTGACGGCATACAAACACTGGATGAATTGAGGGACGTCTCAGCGTCCTCCATCCATCTAGGATCCCCCAGAAGTGACAGTCTTGTCTAGTCTCATCACAATCACAAAAGCTAATCTAGCCAACAGAAAAATCTGGGAAAGAAAGGCCCATTAATATGCCCCAAGTTTAATGGTGCAATGGCATGATAAACAGCATCTTACTGTAGGTTTAAAGTCCACCTCCAGTATTATTTGTGATTTTGTGACAAATAAGTGATTTTGTGGGAAATGTTCAAAATTTCAAGATCCTCAGGAAACGAGGACATATCACTATCCAAGCTGTCACATGACACAAGAAATCACCAGTGTGCTCTGGTGGTCTGTGTGGTGGTGGAGCAGACTTTGTTTATCACTGGTTGCCATGGTGTTGCTACTGCGTGACATTCGCTGGGGGTGCGTGGATGTGTGAGGCAGGAGGGCAGGAGCCCTTTTTTTATATACATTTCATGACGTAAAGTAGTACAAAAACAGTTGACTATGCCAGCATTGGCTTTGCAAGGTTCAGGCTGATTTAAAGCAGCAGATGCCGTGTTGAGCCATTTTCAACCCATAAAATTATACATTTGGTGTCAATGTCAATATTAACACCAGGATTGATGCGTTTTATCATAGTACAGTCATATAATTTAGTTTACAGCTCAAAAAACACATTTAAGTATACAGTACCTCTAATGAAAATTGCTACAATCGTTAATGTAAGGATGAGGACTGACTAACTGATTACCTGACTATTATTTTCCTTCCATACACTTAAAATCAGGACGCATATGATCACTACAACAAAATTAGAATCATTAGAAATTGGGAGGCATCGAGGGTGTTCTCTTACCTTGGCTGGCTCTTGGTGGAGGAGCGGGACTTTTTAGTCTTCTGATAAGGTTGGTCTAGACTAGACTCTGTCCAGGGGGAGTGCTCAATGGGAGGAAGGTCGTAGTCCAGACTAGAGTTAAAACTTAGCTCAAGACTCGGATGGGGAGACTGGCTTGGGGTAACCAGCAGGGGCTGTGAGGCCACAGATGAAGACAGGGAGGAGGTATCTGCAGGAGCCGGTGAGGACACAGAGGGTGTCTGAGGAAGATCCCTTTCTCCTGGATAAGGAAGCCCCAAGGATGGTTGAGGTGACTGACTGGTTGCTTCTAGAGCAAAAAACGAAGAAAAATTATTCAGTATACTGTATATGCTCTTATTTTGTTACGAAGGGTCCATACATGTTAATAAACCACTGCTTCAAAAATGGTAGTTGTGGTATCAGCATATCGGCCAATACATGCTTGTAATTAACAGACTGGGCAGTAATGCTGCTGGTAAAATAACTTATAGTATAGTATTCTTGTGTAGTCTCTGCTTTATTTGTACATATCATTTCATGCTCAACAGCAAGGCTGTTATTTTACACCTACTATTTTGCACTGTACAATAGCTGGTTTCGTTCTGGGTTACCTCAATATTTAATTATCATTTAGTCTAGTAACTCAGCTATATAATTTCCTTTAATTTAGTCCATAGAATCTAGAGGTTACACATGGAACACAATTCCAGGTCAGAGAGGATGGGGACTGTAGTAAACAGCAGGCACTACTATTGTATTATCTGCATTTCTATGAGAACTGGTCCTGAAACTGGTCTACCATGATGGATTTTCCTCCACCTTGGAAATGGAGGAAAATGTTGAGTCTGAACTACAATAGTGGCAGATAGGCCCCTGGCTTATATGTCTCTAGCTGGTTTGATGAAAGCTAAGAGATTGGTAAAACAATGGCTGTCACCTGCAAAAGACATACTAAGTGATGCACTGTCATCTCAAAGAGTAAGGAAAATATCAGAAAACAGAATATCGCCCTTGCTCAGAAATTTACCACCAAACACTGAATCTAGATCCAACCATTTACATTACTGTAAAAGTGGTCTTAATGAGAGACTCAAACTTTAAATACGGTCAGAGTTCATCACTGAAATCATACCTTCATCGAGCAAGGCTGAATCAGATAGAGAACTGTCATCAGAAGTACCCTGATCTGAAAAAAAAAAACCAAACAAACAAACAATGAAAGAAAGTTACAAAACCCCTTCATTCATATGTAAAGTATGCTATAAGATCCATTTCAGTTTAATATTAGAAATTTGTGTGATATGCCAATCCTTGTTCTTTTAAGATATATCCAGCCATCAACTGAATATCAATTAATTGAACTGACCACCTTGAAAGGGATTTGATCCCAAGCTATCTTCGTTGGGGCAGCTCTCACCTTGAAGTGTGATATTAAAAGCAGGACGTGGTGAAGATCGACCATGCTGAAGCTGAAGCTGGAAGGCTGTCTCCTGCAGCTTCTTGAGTTTCTTCTCCTCTCGCTTACATTGCTTTAACCGGCTCTTCTTAATAGCCTTATTCAGGTGCTCCTCTTGGCAGAGTTTTCGGGCTGCCTCAAATATCTTAAGTTGAAGAGCTAAGTCGGCATCCACTAAATTCAGTTCAGACTCCTGTTGGGTCATGGCAGGGAGAGAGAAGCCAACATTTGTTACTGCGATTTGTTACTCCAATCTTCCTGGTTCTTAAAGGCATAGTTTGTTTTTGGGGAATTTGGCCATCCACAAGTTCATCTGACTCTGGCTAAGTAAGAAAAATGGCCAAATTCTCAAAAAACGAACTATCCCTTTAAAGAAGCTTATAGCACAAGAAGCTGTGCAGTATACAAGAATTGAAATCCTTCATTCTTGACAAATACTAAATTCTTAGTGTAGGAAAAATCTATTTCAGATTGTACACGTGGATACAACGAGATACTCCTAGACCCAGCAGGCACTACCTCTGCTCCTTGAGGGATGCTTTGTTCATCCAGTTTAAACGTTGCTCCAATACGTCTTCGGACTTGAGGAGGCTTCTCTCCTGGAAGAAGAGGGTAATCTGCTGGCAACTGGCCTGTCAACTCCTAAATGGAACAGGAAATATCACACATGCAACTGTCAACAAATCCATAATTGTTGAACTTCATATTTGTATAGAAAGTTATAGCATTATTGAAGTAGTTTAGTTCAACTAAGAGCATGTTTCTTTAAATGTAAGAAATCCTTTAATTCTACCAGATCCACAAACTTTTGAAGATAATATTGAGTTTTGAAATAAAGTACAAATATCTATCCATCAAAACATGTTGAGGCATATAGCGTATTCAAGGAGTCTGTTGCACAATGCTGCCATTGCAGAGATTCCCTTTCCCAACACATTCTTTGGGCCTCATTTGCCTACTGTATCCAATATCAGCGGCCTGCCTTTTTTCTCTTTCACTTCAAATGCATGAGAACACGCCATTACTGAATTAATTTGAGAACACTTTTCACACACCCTGGTTTACTTTGAGTCAATCCTAACCATCTTTACAGACAGACAAGAACAAAAGAAGTATCTTAGTCCATCTTTTGTCACTGAAAGAAGGGAGGTGTGATGAGAGCCTCCCATTAGTACACCTAAGCATGTCCCAACAGGAATGCCCAGCCCATTTGTCAACAGGAAAGAATGATCAGGTTTGAGATTTTGCCTACAGCACCTACAAATGGAAACTACAGTCCTAGGGCTGCGTTTGCATGTCAAAATTTGAAAATTACCTGTGAAAGATACTTGAAATGTCGCTGCAGTCATGTTGCTCTATATTGTCTAATTTTACTATGCAATGTATCTGAAAAAAAAAGGGTCAGCGATTGCGTTCTTAAAGTACAATGGTGTCGCAAAGGACAAGAGGATGGACGTTTCATTTCCTTTAAGTAGGGTGCCTGTCTGAGATCAGCCCTTCAGATCTGTCTTGTTACAAAATGAAGCAATGCAGTTAGTCAACAGAAACTGCGTGTCATCACACCTCCTGCACCTGACTACCCAACCCAAAGTCCATAAAAAAAAAGGTGCTAGGTCTTTTTGAAATATGACCTGTAGACCTGTAATAGCTTGCCTGATGTCATAAGACTTACCTTTGATTGTCATGGTAATGTGTGTAAATCCTTTGAGGTTTTTTGACATGCAATATAGTCTTTGAACATATATTCTGCTTACTTTGTTTTTAGTCTGTTGGCCTGCTAATTTGTAGATCACCATTACTCACAGCTTCTCGGATGCAGAGCTTTTTCAGTTCAAGCACGCAAAGCTCTAGCCGGTCTTGGAGCGACTGATGCTTGAGCTTCATGGCCCGGGTATGAGTGGTCACATCCTTCGTATGAGTTGTGGGACTGTCCGAGCCTGCAGCAAGCAACAACAGAAAAGCAAATGGACTCAGATGAGATTATATGACTGAAATACGACAGTAAAGTTGTAAGGTTATAAGTAGGTCTGCATTACAACATTTACCATTCTACTTTTTGATCCTTGAATCATGACATTTCATAATTATAGTTTTGGTATTAAATGGCATTCTAATTATGGTTTTCCTTGTCAACGTTGCGGTGGACTGAAATTACGAAAAAACTTCCTATAATTTCTTACCGAAATTGGTTGCGACCAAAATTTAATTAATTGTTTTGTTATAGCGATATAGTTGGCTGGGACCGCTAGTCTTCAGTACTGTCCTTCAGGGCAATAGGACTGCGCAGGGAATCTCTGCCGGTTGCTAATCCTTGACATGTTATGTTTCTGAATATCCTTAACCTTACAGTTCTCTTTGTCAGCGTTTTGTCAGTGGCCTTCTTTGTACTATGAAGTCACATATACTTTTTGAACTAGTGGTTAGTTTTGTTTTCTTCAATACTAAATGATAATGAAACTGCAGTAAATGAATGGTAGAAGCTAAATATGTGAACAAATATGTGTGGGAGTCAACTGAAGCGTCTCTCTAGCTTCGGTGACTAATGACATTAGGCTTATTCTCAGAGTTATGGGAATGGCTTTGGGCAAAACGCATTGAGTGCCACATGCCTTCAGAGATTATTAACTAAATCCCTACAGGTACTGACAGACATCATAGGTGTGACAGGAAAGAAGTGTAACAAAGAACACCGTCTATTGAACTGAAGCTAAAAAACAGTATCACCAGTAGTGAAACTGCCCTATTCTTTTGGATTGATAATCTCTCACTGTAGAGAGCAGACATAGTGTGGCTTAATTACTTATGGAGCATTTAAGCACAAGAAGAATATAGAGGTAGATACGACTGAGTGTTGCAAAAAAGGGATTGCCTAATCTCACAATTAAAAATTACAAGTTAATGTAGACCTATGAGACAGAGAGAAAAGAAAAACCTACTTTTAGTGACTTCCAGTTAACATTTAAATATGGAAATTTTTATCAATACAAATAAACAATTCAACAAGCTTATCACAGTGGATCAGTGATCATTAGTCTAAAAGCAAATGGTTCAATGATTCAGCACGGGATTTGCAATGCCAGCCACGCTAACAAAAAGTAAACCTATCATCGTTATGATCTACTAAAAATAATAAAGCTGCCGTCGTTATACATCTACTTCCGGCATTTCCAGCGCAAAAGGGACTTTGGTACATCAAGGGCTTGGTCTCCGGGATTGCAGCTACTGTATATGTCAATTTCCTGCATTTGTCCTATGCCGACACATTTTTCAATAGCAGTCTATGAAGAGCATTTCCAGCCAGGGTAACCAGTTGGTAAACTGGTATTGTGTAACCTCACTCCATGGTCCAGATGGGTAAAATAACTATTCATTAATGGAAAAAAGCCCCGGATTTTAGTTTTAAGTCATACTGTATTTTAAAAGACAGTATTGAAAGGAAGTTATGTGAGAGTAAGTTCCCCCAAATATATTAGTACAACAACGTCTATAAGTGATTTAGATCATTTGGATTTCTCAAAAAGAACTCTTTCTTACCAGAGTGAAGGATGACGCCACTGTCAGTGTCGCTGATCTCTCCGTTGCACTCCATGTCAGCTGGTCAGCTTCTTGCTGCTGTTCTTCAGGGATGGGTGCAAAGGATAATGTCAAGGTTCACCATGTCCTGTAAAGTACATTTACAGTTTAGCAGCAGGTATTTCAACTTTTCAAACTCTAAAATAGCTTAGGTTTTGAATGAAAATGGGGAATAATGTTCTTCAGTTTTTGTTTAAGTTTAGGGTTTTGGGTAAGGTCTGTTAAGTTCACACATTTGGAAAGGCACAGATTACAAAAAGCCCCGCAAAAACAATATTAACAACCCCTTTGTTGTTTCTCTCTTCACGTGGGAAAATAAACTTTACTGTTCTCAGTTCAATTGCAGAACTCTTTTAGCTACGTGTACAGATTTTAATGCTTTTATCCAGGAACTTGCTACCTCTTATCAGTTCTTGCCTTCCCATATATATATATACATATATATAAAAATATATAATTAGGCTGACCAGACATCCTCTTTTTCCTGGGCATGTCCTCTTTTTGGGACCCAAAATATCAAGCCAGGCAGGATTTCTAAATTCTTAAAAAATGTCTGGGATGTTGCTTTGCTCGTTCCATTGACTATAGACTACAAATCCCGTTGCACATGTGCGACATAACTTGGTTCTGTGCGTAGCAGACTGCATTGCTAGGAGACACTGCAGCAGTCGGCTGTTAAAGAACAGCCAGCTAGCTTTACATCTTGCTAGGAGTTGTGAGTGGGACTCATTTACAGCTAAACAGCCTAAAAGTTTACCGCAAATATAATTCACAGATTAATTACAGAAAATAATTCCCATGTTTTTGTCTTGGTTGGGATGAATGGGAAAAATTTAAGACTTTCATTTTATTAGAGAAAAACAGAGTTTGAAGAGTTTAACATATTTTTGTTTATAATGAGCAGAAGAGAATAAATGTACCTTAAGAGTTGCATTACTTTGGAGTCATTTCCAGACACAACCAGATTACTTATTTGGATTAGATCTCACGGCATACCACATAGATTAAACATTGATTTGAGTGGGTCTGTAGTAGCGAATAAAATGGCTCAGTGAAATGTGTTACTCCACACTATGCAAAGATTCACAAGAGTTCAAACCAGAATAGACTTAAACTGTGACCATCTAGCCTATAAAGCAATGTGTGAATTGTTTATCCTGCAGCTAATAGGGGTTCTACTTTAAGGAAGATGTTAGAAATGCCTGAACATAGAAGAGCAGAATCCACCAGTAATTAGGCCACAAAGAAAAGAAAAATTAGGACTAATGGTTGCCAAACACTACACCAAAACACTCATTAATACTGAATGGCATCAAAGTCTTACAAGGAGCAGGTAGGCCATAGCTCATAGCTGTAGAAAGCTTGTACGTTACTAACGATGTTGACCTCTTGCATGAATGACTCAGGTATGACAGGTTGTTCTGAGAATTCTGCTTGATCCTAGAGTCCTGTTAAATCATAGTCTAAAGTATGAGTACACACATATGTCGCTAAACAGAGTCTAGGGAGTTTCCTGTGACTGCCCGTTTGTCTCAAAATCTCTGACGTCACTTTATCTGTTATCTCAGCACTGATAATGACTGACTGTGAAAATGTATGAGCCATATACTGGGCTGGGAAAAAATAAAAATTGTGAAACTGCTGGTTTGATAATTAACTAACTAAATGCAGGGAATGGATTGCCTGTCGCATTCCATCTGCCTTCCATGTACAAAATACAACAAGGTGAACTGTGTCCACATACTGTGAATTTAGATACAGCAATAATTGTTTCCACAAAACAATAAAAACACATCATTTTTTTGTTAAAATCTTTGACAAAATGTATTTGTTTGTGAATAACTGTCTCTACAGTTATCCTTTTTGAGTGTGTTTTTTTCAATAAAAATTGTGTGGCTGGTTTTTATATTTGGAATTTCAAGAAAGGAAATGTGATATGAAACTGTGATAGGAGTCTGTTATTCAGTTGTGGGGAAAGAAATAGAAGCCTTTCTCAAATAAAATACTATGCTGGCACACCATGCAACACTGGCAGCAGGCAACACTTCACTATTTTGTGTCAGTCATTTCTTTAAGGACCATTAAAGCAGATTTATAACAACCCTGACATCATTTGTGATTAATTCAGGCATACATCTGAATGAAGTATATCAAAGAAAAGAAACAGCAGCCAAAATGTTATTTTTGCTAACAGAAAACTTCTTGTTAGACTTTGCAGTCTCTTTTTGAAGCATGAAATCAAACATAGTGAATGTCTTAAACATAACAGCACTACTATACCACCACTATAAATACAACGAAAGACAATGCACACTGATCCCAGTAAAATAGCTTATAAAACTAAAACCCATAAAAGGAAAAATCTCCACAAGGACAACATATAAAACAAATGGACTTACATTATAAACAACTTGAGATGAAAACAAATTGTCACAAAATCTAGTAACTGGAAGCGGTCCTTTAGAATTCCTGAATTAGATGGGGTGTAGAGTCTGAAAAGGTGTGTAGACTCACCGACTTAGAAAGACTCACCCACTAAAGAGGCGTGGCCACATACAGAGAGCTGAAGTCTGGTAGAGTCTGTGTCACATAACTCAGCTCTGGTATTTGAGTTTGAAACAGTGTCAACAATAACGGAGATAATGAGACATTACATTTCACTTTACTCTCTTATCAGTGTCCTGAAAGCTGGGAGGTGACAACCCATGAATAGAGTGAAACTTGTGTACCATTACCGAGTGCCACTTTTGCCAACTGTTAAAAATACAATAGTATAGCCATAATCCTTGACAAATAGCACAGTGCTAGAGAAATATTTGTGTCAATGTTAAATGATGTAGGCGTATCGTACATATATCAGAATGATGTTGGTAAACAATAAACATTAGAAGTCATTCATTCTTAGGCAATCAAAATAAAAAAAAGCCTTTTGGCAGATATAAAGGTATTTATTTTCCAAAGTCAGACCCAAAAATCCTACTTTGGTCACACACTACCCCCCCCCCCAGTGGAGGCCCATTACAGATCCATATACTACACACCACACCAGCGATAGTATCTACAGCCTTGGACTGTTGTGCGTTCTTAATCATCTTTGCTTGTAATTATTGACAACTTTTGTGGCAGCTGCTATGCAAATCAACTATGAAGGTAGCGGTCAATGCATTTCTACTGCCATCTCCTGGCTATTTAAGAGGCCATCAAAATGACTATTCTAAGAGTAACCTAAACATTAAAGGTCCACTTGGTTCTTTTGGACGTTCTTTGAGCCGACACATGCATCCTGGCGCTGCACAATGGGTTCCCACAATGAATCAAAGTATGCATTTAGGCCATTTATGAGTAATTTGGGCAGAAATTTCAATTTTCTAAGCAGTCAAATATGTACCATGTTTCATGCTCTGACGTGGCTAGCCCAGAGAGACAGCTGTTTTTAAAGTTATGTCGAATAAAAATTTCCATACCTCCTACACCTGTCTCTGCAACTGAGCCAAAGAGTCTTTTGATTTTGAGAACAGTACCTTTGCTATATCCTTCTGGTACCGCTGGTACATGGTGCGATTCTTGTTTCAAACAACCCATGTCATTGCTCTTTAATTTTGTTCGGCAATTATTGTTTTTCTAAAAAACCCGGAAGAAATAATGAATGGAGTGGGGCTTTAACATTGGGATTTACTAACCCTAGTTTACAAAAAAAATCCTACATCACACATGTGCAATCTATGCATTTTTTCTATCCTCCTACATGCAGATTTAGAGTCTTAAAGCCTTCTCTGAGACCTGCTGTTCTTGTTTTCACAGAAAAGACAGAAACACATAATGGTGAGATGGTCTCTGCATGATTTACAGAGACTCAGAGTCAGCACCTGCTCTGCCACTGCATGGCTCGCATTCACTCAGAATCCTAATATTCATTCAGGCTTTCCAAGAATGTCTGTGCTTAGACACTCGAAACAAAGTCCAGCAATTCCCAGACACTTAGTATGACATCTCAAATGACATGGCACCAACATAGCAGCAGCTACAAAATAGGCTGATATTTGGTTCAGTTTTTCCACATACAGGCTTCACAGTTTAATCACAACGGAGCCCCAGTGCACATATATCTCAGTGGTGGCAGATAAATACTTTCAAAAGATCTTATGCTTTAGCCATACAGTACAACTTTATTAACTCTACGGACAATAAGTATATTGTACAAAAATATGGTTTCTTCAGTTTGCTGATGTAGTGCTGCTTTTGTTTGATCACTGAACTCTGATTCACCAATGTACTACATTACAGGGTAGAGAAAATACAGGTCAAGCCAAGAGATGAAAATGATCTATTTGAAAGCTTCTTTCATTCAGTCTTGTCAGCCCAGATGGAAGGAAGCACAGAAAATGCACTCCTACCTTATCTTGGGAAGAACGTAAGCCACACTACACCTAGAACCCATTGGTGTTCATGATAAGTAGCAAGTAAAACAAATATTAGCCTAGGTCAAGTGAGTGAAACTGCCAGCGATACAGCTAATAAAAGTATATCTGTGTGAGTCCCAATATTTTATTTTCTTACTGGCTATGCAGTCAGTCTCATTGATGACTAGTGTGTCCAATTAGCCAACTTTTCTAATATACTGTGCCAAAATATTTTGACACACTAGCATCATTTAACATTAAATTTAACCAGACAACTGAGAGAAGAGAGATTCCAATAATCTATTTCTAGACCAGCAAACTGCATTTGGCACATACCACACAACTGTTTGTGGGCAGCATTCGATATTTAACTGGAACAACTACTGATGTGCTTTCATCACCCTAAAATCATGGCGAATGTCAGTATTTTTCCTCTTGTTTTGGTCTAAGACGGTCAAAGTACAGTTCTTACGTATACAACCGACAAACTGAATCCCAGTTTTAGCTCATTCTGCAACAGAATCTCTAGTTTACCAGCACAAGATTTACTTGCCATTTACTTGCATTCCGTGAGCTGTTGGAAAAGGTCAGTCCATTGACTCCACCCGCCACTGCTCCAGAGCACCATTTTAACTACTAGAGGCTGAAATTATTCAAGAACGATGTAGAGCATCTTTAACCACTGGCCAGGTGAAGACCTCACCTGTGCTGTGTTCAATCACAGGAATGCTCAAACATATTCCGACAGGATGCAAAGTAAAAGTTTTTTGGAAAATATTTACCTTTGAAAAAACTTTTCAAAGGTCAATATACCAAGCAATATATCCACGTCTTAAAGTACCTGGCAGCAGCTAGAGTGAACGAACCAATATTAATTCTTCCTCATCAAGAGAGAGAAACTATGCATTAAATTGAATTTCTATGTTAAGGAGAACAACCAGGAAAGAGTTATTAATGAGTAGGCACACGTTAAAAAGCTACAAGAAGCTAGGGCTTGGGAAATGTGAGCAAACATAGGCTAACACATTAGCTATCTGGCTAGAGATAACCCCAGCCTAAATCCAGACCTGATATTATGGTTTAACTTAACACTTTACTTTGTTGAGCTCACTGTGCCAAATGAGGATAAAAAAAGGCAGAAAGGCAGGATACATCCTATGGAAGTTGAAAACATGGAAGAGAAAGGACAATGACCAAACATTGTCATTTATCCAAGGTTTTCTTTTTATTGTCAAGACATTGAGCTGACTTGAGTTAACACTGAGCGTAACTCCAACAACTGCGCAAAATAGAATAGCTTATATTTCCACATAGCTTCAGAACTACAACTTCATCATGCCTGTTAAGTAGACCAGTCAGTATGGACAAACAAAAGCTCCAATGGACTGTTGAATAAGACAGGCACAGGTCCATTATAAAAGTTGCCAGTTGGTGGATGTCATGGGTGGTTTATGTAAACCAGAAATCCCAGAGAGACAGAGAGAGGGCTTTGTGAGGCAACACAGCAGCTGGCAAAACAAAATTCTTTAAATATTCTTGAGTCCTTTTTTAACATAGGTGTAATGCTGGCTTGTTACAGACAGTGTGTGGTGCACTCAGTTTGTCAACAATCAGACTTGCTCATGCGGAACTAAGCCTACCACTTATAATTCACACTATATAAGTGGGCTACTTTATGCTTAAGCTAATACACAAGGCTTAAAAGTACTAAAGAGCATTTCTCCAAGCTACTGGAGTCCTTGCCACCTCTCTGACTGCTGCCTGTGTTGCCTGCAGCTGACTTTTAGCATTGTGTTCCCTAAACTAGAGGTGCTAATTCAGTATAATGTAGATGTGCGCTGGATATGCATTTTACATTATCCATTGCACAGATGGGGTATCTCTGATGTGGATTGCCAAATTCAAGTTTGTACCAGGCAAATTAAAGAGGCCTCTGAACTGTAACCAATCCTTAATTTAAAGCAGAGAAAGAGAGAGAGAGAGCTTAAACCCATCAACACCACTTCATGGGGAGAACTTACAATTACTTGTGGCCTCTTGCCCCCTACTCTGTACTAAGGAATGTGTAGGCTGGGGCAACATTTACATCAGAAGAACTCACTAGCTAACTACTAACTAGCTACATGGCACAACTGAATAAGTGAGCTGAGCAGAGCTTTTTGTTGAATAAATACACATTTTGGGAGGTTATCTTTTCATACAGGAGCTAATTTTTTTTTATCCCTAAAACTTAATCTTTTAAGTAGCCATAGTGTTATGTTTGTATGACACATTGAATGGGAGTGCCCGCAAGACAGTATCAAATGCCCCCATAAAACAATTTCATAGTTTCTCTCCCATTTATAACCTCTTTTAAATTCTGTCTTTTACAATGGCAAGAGGATGTTGATTGTTTGTCACTTCCCTGCTGCTCAGTACACTCAGATCCCTTGTTACTTTTTTGAGTCTGAGCATAAACCCAAGTCTGACCAAAACCAACAAATTATAACAGTAATCAGATGTTGTGTCTTAAGTGGCTCAGTAGCTAGAGCATGATGTTACCCACACACACAAACACACCATTTACATTGTGAGCAGGCTCTAATTACAGCTAAAGCCAAAACATATATATTATAGCTTTTAAGTATGTATACATTGTTGTGTGCAAGTCCTTTAACAATACTGAAATATTATTAATCTACATAAAAGATTGCAATTATACATGTAACCTGAAAAATAAGGTTACTCTGTTTCAATGGTTTCTTAAAAGTGTGTGTGGTATTGTTTGTTGTTGTTATTGTTATTGTTATTGTGATGAAAAATGAAATAAATGTGCAACCTTTAGGTGTCCCAGCATAACCATAAAAGTATATTGCATGAAGGGGACACTTAAATCACCCTTTAGTGCATTCACGCCTATTTTTTAAGTGGTCAACGACAAAAGTTAGGGACTCAGCCACTGCGTCTGTGTAGAGTTCCCAATCATTTTGGAAAAAAAAGTCTTCATTCCAGCCAGTCAGTCAGTCAGTGACTCGGTACTTCTGGATTTACACAAGTTTACAAAAGTTCTCAAGTTTGGATAAACTCAGAAAATGCCTGGGTTGTTAGCGGTTAGCTTATTTTAAACTCGTGTGTGCATAATTGTATTATTTGCACCAAATTAAATGTAGCTCGCATTAGATAAACAGACGACTACACAAATACGTAACAGTCTAGCTGTTTAAAATGTGCAAACTCTTTTAGGTAAGTGATGCTTCGGTCTTACCAAACAAACTAACCAGCTAGCTAAACAGCTAGTTAGTCAGCTAGCATCGTGCTCCATCTGTAGCCATGCACCATCTGCTTCACTGGCTCGCAGTAGTCCAGATTTGAGCTGAAAGTTTCTTTTCCTAACATGGGTAAAAGAAGCAGAAAAAACAACAACAATCTGGCCTTGCGTTGTACTGCAGTGTTTCGAATATGTGAAAACGCCAATGAGACAAAATGAAAAGTTACATCCACATGCACGACTTTCTAGAGTGGCTAGTATGTTTAGTTCACGTACTCAGTAAGTTAACTCTACCATTCACCGATGGGTGTACCAGCTCTGCTGCTATGTGGGCGTTTTGCATAGGAGGAGTAAGGTGTGAGAAGTTACAGGTATCTCTTGTTGGGGTTTTTCTGCATCTTCCTGCGTAGATTGATCACGGTGACCACAACAATTGTGCTTTCTTTTTCTTTTTTTTAATCTAAGACAGGATCAACGGTACCTTTTCTAATTGCTTTAACCAAGGACAAACATGAAAAGCTATGGGCGGTTTTGGTCGCTAGAGGTCAGTAGTACTTTACATACACTCGTGTCCATATGAGCCAAGGCAATCTTTGGCCCTGTTTCACAGATAGACCAGGTTTATGACACAGATGGTGGTTTATGACACAGATAGGTGGTTCATGACACAGATAGGTGGTTCATAATAGTGATGTTACGTCTGACATCGAAGCTGCGAACCATGCGTCAAACTCGCTATGCAATTGTATGAACCAGTGTGCCGAGGCTTGCTTTGGTGCAGAAAAGTCACATGAATTATGCCGTTTGAAGCTTCAGTCAGTCCTCAATGATTCACATTACCGTTTTGGTTTTGACAGATTGAGCTTTTGAAAATTTGGCAGGATTCAGTATTTAAACTATAATCCCTTCTCCATTTGTAATAGAACCATATCAAACTGCATCAATCAATGAATCAGTCAGTCAAGCAAGCAATCTTTATTTGTAGAGCTTTGTCATAGACAAAGAAATAGAAACATAGCCTATAGAATCAGACCTGCCAACTAATATATCATCTTCAACTTTAGTCAAACAGAAAGTCAAACTAATAGATGTGCATGGAGAATCCCAAATGCAATGTGCAGTCTGCCTCATTTGGCTGCACATTTATTTCACCAGCAGATGTCACTCGAGTGCACTGTGTTATTAAAGAACCTGCTTGTATTAAATTAAGCATCGAGTAGTGAACCCATTTTCAATAGAATTGGCTGAAAAACTCCAAGCTTCGTTTCGCCATCACTAGTTCGTGAATGAGTGTGGAAAACCCTCTATTTAATTTGTATCAGAATTCAGGGATCAAAAAAGTTATCCAAAAGTGATTCATTTACACTGAAGTGGAGAAACAACATATTTTCTTTTACATTTTTTCAGTAATGATGCTCCAAAAAAGATTAAGTGCATAGTACTGAAATACTGTACAGATCATGTGTCAAACATTTCATTTACGTCTTCCTCAGTGATACAATCAAAAACAACAACCCAACAGAATCACAATTGACATCAATGGCCATAAGTTGCACAGGGCTCTGACCACAATAACAGGAAATGACATGGAATGTGAAATAACCACATGCATTTACATACCTCTCAATAATAAGTTGTTAAAATCAATTGACACTAATTCCTCTCACTCTCAAAAACATGAATCATCATTAATGAAAATTGAGAAATAAAAGAACATGACCAGGGTCATTTTTCCTGCTATTGAGCAGTGTGCAGATTTTAATTTTAATAATCATGTTCAGCATGGACCATACAGTTCACTTACGAATGGTAGTATCAAGCGGGTAATCATTTTTTCTTTTAAACCCACAGGACCTTCCATACTGCCACATTTTGCTCAGGTAGTCAACTATAAACCTTATTTGGCTATTAAAATGCTTTGAAGGGAAATAGATTTACACAGTAAAGTTAGAATTTGAGCTTGCAAACATTGAGAGAACATACAAACTCTGCACAGACTGGACCTGTGTTGAGAATTGACCCCGGGTGTCTGGTGTTGCAAGGTGCTAAACATGGAGCCACAGTGCTGCCCCATGTTTGAGCAAGTCAGTTCCTAAATTCAAAGTTTAGTAATTACACAAGTCACAACCACAACAGGGTACCTATAGTGCCATTATAGGTCACAGAGTATGCTCTGAGAACATTACAGGCTGTATATTCTCATAGCTTACACCAACGGAAAATGACTGATGTCTGTCACCTGATGTCAAAAAAGTGCCTGGTACTAACATCAAAGGGTGAAGGTCATGCCTCTCATTTATGTGTACTGACAGAGAAGATAGGTTTCATGGCATAAAAATATGTTAAGGATTTTTGTAAATTGAGATATTTTTTTCTAATAATTTTCAAATTTGAAATGTACTATTTTTAATTCAGAGACTCATAACACTTTTCACACAAAACACAATTCCCGCTAAATGGATGCATTTAGGAAATATATATTTAGTTGACATCAGTGAGATCATTATCTGTCGTATTTTTGCTCTTAGAGATAACAGATTAAGGATCTCAAAAAGAGGAGTAATATATGTGTTATGTCTTGGACAAAAACTATTTATCAAAGCAGTTCATCTAATTTGGTTCAATCAAGTACATTTATTTTTTGTTGAAATTACAATCCCTACTTTTGATATTACAACTACTTAATTAGATGAAAGATCAACAGAGTGCTGTGATTCATTGGGTAATTATAACTAAAATTGAGGAAAAGACGTAATTAACTACTGAGGTTTGGTGACTTCACAATGTGTAGTGCAATTTTGATACAACCACAAAAAGCAGTTAACTGCACTCTATAAGGAGTTTTCAGTTTTGTAAATTGTCATTTTGGTACAAATAATTTAAAACCAATGACTAAAAAGAAATTATCTGTTTATTTCCCCAGTGATCAATGCATTTAATCTCATCTCTAAAATATCTATATATATATATATATATGTCTATATATGACCTATAGATCAGAAATGAATTCAATGATTTGTCTTTGAAGAGAAAGAATTAGCACAACTATTTATGTATTTTGAATACTGTTATTCTCACCAATCTTTACTAATATAGTTGGGCCTGCAAATGAGTTAAAGTTTTGTAAAGAAATTATTAATGCTTTATCAGTGAAAATGCAGTGTTTCACTCATGAATATAAAATATGATAAGAAAGAGCTCCCAAAACCTTGTCAAAAGACAGTAAAGATAGTTATAAAATCAGAGAAAGTATTTGTTATTCAGGTTTGCGCCAGTTAATTGGTCACTGTGACAACAGAAATGAAATCATCAACTAAATTTAGTGCTTACTTTGGTATAGAAGTAGTTCAACTGATATAATATTGTTCTTTCCACTGTCTTGCATTGCTTCATTAAACAAGATATTTAAATATATTAATTGGTTAAACATAATTTCACAGAAACGTCCCTATTGCTCTACACCCAACACAGTTGGATTACCTTTGAATATTGTCAAACGATGTTTTTTCCCTGTGCAGTAATGGTCAGCTGTTTTCTAAACATTAAAAGAGAACTGACTACTGTAGTGTCACACATTACTTTACCACCTTAGGTCTGGCACCTAACGCATTTTTCATGGCTTTTGAAACTGGATGACTCATAATGCAAAAACCAAAAAAGTTAAGTGGGCATAAATGAACATTTGAACTTTCAAAATAACTCATTTCCCCTACAACATTTTCATGTGAAAATACTTCACTGGCTTCAGTGCCCAAATCATCTGTATTTTTTAGAGGGCTCAAACATCATTTGAAGATTTCAACTGTATGAAATTGAAACTGCTGGCATTACAACATAATAAAGCTAATTTAGTTCCAAAAACCAATAAACATTCAATTTAAATTAATTATCTGGGTTACAGCTTTTCCAGGGAGCAGGTTATGCTCATACATGTTGATTCAACTCTCCCAAAACGTAGGAGTAGCATGCATTATTTTTCTTGTAGGGTGGATTTTCCCTTTTCAATCATGCTACAGTTGAAATGGGAACAAACAGAAATCAACATCAATACCCTATCAAGAATACATAAATTAACACCATCCCCACAGTGAAAACTGCCATAAAAATGAGCCCAAAATGGATGGGATTTTTACAAAAACTGTTGGTGGTTTCCAAGAATTTGGGTGCGGCCTGCTTGTACTTTATTCTGTTATGTGTAACAAGTTTGCTTTAGCTGGCTTACTTGATACAACTAATTTGTATCAACTATTGAGGAAAACAGTTATTCTTTAGTACATGTCTCTAGAAACAACTGTTCTGGTAGAATGTTACGAAGTTTTGTAAAGACATTATTGGGATAAAATGCATTGTATAGTATGATAAAATAGCACCATGTAATGTCTCATTTACAAGACGGTTTTCACTTGAGATTAGAATAGATTAGAAATTTTGCAGGTAAAATTCCTACATTTGGGGAATTCACAGGGGTCAACACTGTCAGAGTGCAATGACCAAGCCTCACCTTGGGTGAACATCCTTGATGAAGGTGTTGCCCCTCTTGACTTAGTGGATTCATTGATCAAAAAGATTATATTGGAAAGGTTTGGTGTCTTCAGTTTAAAACATATAAGTAAAAAAGTACTTTTTTCAGTATTCATTTTAATTTGGTATACATCAATTAAAGCATTTTCTGAATATTTATAAAACACCAAGCATAACATTAATGGTTTCGCTCAATCTATCACAAAGAAACAAACATCAAAAACAATTAACAAATCATTTATATAAAGAATTCTGTTCATAAGATACCACAAAACCATGAATACAGGCTTAATCAAATGTACCAATTCTTTACAAATAATCTGTATTTTGAGAAATTCATATAGTGTGCACTGTTTAACTAATATTTAGGTTAATAAGAATAATGCTTGTATGATACCGCAAACATATCAATACATACTAATTAATCATATGCAAGTCTTACTGTAGGCTACTGTAGGCTAAAAAGTCCTTGAATGGCAGGCAAGATCAGATGACAATCCACAACTGACTATAAAACCCATGAATCTTATTGCATAGGCAATGCTTTGACTCAGTTATGGTACTATTACGGTAGAGGTTCCCCTCACTAATAAAAAAAATGCAAACATACCAATCAGCTTTGTCAGTTAATAGAACTTCTAGGATTATACATTTAAGCAAATCAATTTAAACACAATTGTGTTAATCAATTTAGCACAACTTAAGATAAGTGTAGAGCTAGTCCCATCAGATTTTTCTAATCGAAGGACCGACGGCGACTTCTCAATGCAGTTGTCCCAAAGCTCTCTGAAGTACCGTTATTGGTGAATGAAGCTGAAGAGTTGGTGTTCTGAGTAAACTTTTGCCTTCCTAAGCAAGACAAATACAGATTCTCTGCCTTACGTCTAAAATGATGATCCAAGAAAAAGTAGATGGCCGGATTCACACAACTGTTGAGGAAAGCCAGGCAGCATGAGAGGATGAGGCCATTCCTCTGCCATGACTGAGTATAACAGCTCAAAGCAGCATCTGAGAGGCGGGAGAAAATGATAATAGTCTTGAAGAGATTGAAGGGGAACCAGGACACTACAAAAAACAGTAAAATGGTGAGGACCATCTTGAGGGAGTGACGGCGCCGTGCTTCAGAACGGGGATTACCAACACCAACAGAGTGTTTCTGTAGGTGTACAAGAATGGTACCATAGCAGAGGAAGACGATTAGCACTGGAAGAGCGAAGGTGAGCAACACTGTTGTCAAGCTCAGGCCAGTAAAGAAAGGTGACTGTTCATCCGAACAAAATGGTTTGTCGTTGGACCACTTCACATTACGGTACACCAGGGAGGGGGTGCCCAGAACCAAGGAGATCAACCAGACAGCAGCACAAGTAAGACGAATACACTGACCGCTCCTGAGGAATCTGAAATCCAGGAGTTTCACCACAGCCAGGTAGCGATCTACACTCATACAGGTAAGGAAGAAGATGTTGGAGAAGCGGTTGACGGCGATAATGTAGCTGCTCAGCTTGCACAGCACATTCCCAAACGGTCCAAAGTTCCAGTGGCCATCCTGATTGGCAGAGATGGCCCACAGTGGCAGTGTGAGGACAAACACAAGGTCAGCCAATGCTAGATTGACCACAAACGTGTCCACAAGGCGGCTGCCCCTCCTACCTTTGGTGCCAATGACTATAATTACGAAGAGGTTGCCAAAAAATCCAGTGAAAAACATGAGAAAATATAGTATTGGCAGATAGATGTTAGAGGCATGAGGATTTGAGCTGGGGCAATCCACAAGGTCAATTAAGTCATAAGTTGCATTGTTGGTAAGATTTCCAATGTAGTAATCATAGAATGTATCTTCTTCATAGACCTCCATTCTAACGCAAAAAATAGAGAAGTTCTTCAGAGCTGCTCTCTTACTATGGCAGGCTGGTAAACACAAGCTGCTAGTTGATATGTGGTTGAAAACCACATGAAAACCAACAGATGCTGTATTTTCTCCACCTTCTCAATATTTCATTTCTGTTTCTATTCTGTGTTTATGGTTTAAATTCTAACTCAAATAAGTTCTAGAAATTTTCTTTTAAGTTCTGGAAATTTAGAATATATATATATAAGTTGCTAGACTTCAACAGTGGGTTGTTTGGCTCTTAAAGCCCCTATGTATAGGAATCTTGATAAACTAGCCAGTGTGTTTGAAAAGATTAATAATCAAACCACTAAGAGTAGAATACAAATGTACCTCATTGTTTAAAGCTAGAGAATATGACAAAGATTCAGTGAAATCAATAACACAAGTGTATCTGAACTGATAAATGCAACCAAAAATATTCTTACCGACGAGAAATTGTACAGTTTAAGTTTTCTGTTTCAGTTGTGTAAGAATGCAGAAGGATAGTGAGTGAATGGCATTCAAGCAATTCATAATGTCAGGTGAGTCATTAGTCAGCCAAGTCTCTGATACAGCTATAACAGTGACAATGCAAGGCATATAAGGGACGGTGCATGATACATATCAATCTTCATACATACGTTCAATGTTCTATAGCTTTGTGAAGTTGAACAGTGTGGTTAACAGTATGGTTGTAACTGTGAATGGAAGCAAGTGACCTGTTCTGCTGCAATGTGCCATGAGGAAATTGATGAATAGAATGAGATGCTTTCTTTTTAACATAGCCAAGACCAAGTCCCTTCAACACAGCTTATTGGGATTTTAGTTGATAGGGTGAACACAATAAGAAATATCTGGTTCATTTATGCATGTATTTGAATCAATTTTCTTAGGTTTCAAAAATACAAATCATCACCCTTTCTTGTCATAATATGGGAATATATGAAGAGTGCAGTCAGTGCATGTTTTGTTGTTTAATTTTACTGTGGTAGTCAATAGATAAATTAAACGAACTGCCCCTTTTTATGGTTACATTTTTAATTCAAAGTGAAATAGGGATTATTTTATAGATTTAAAAAAATCACACAGCAAACCTCTGTATGCAAGTACATAGCAGATAAAAGTAGCATCACAGGTAATGTTATCACAATTTCAACCAATCATGAAATAAATATAAGTTCATCATCCCCTGCCTTGTGTAAAATACAGAGGTAAAATGTATAATGTATAATTACTATATGTACATATTCAGCCTAGTACATAGTGTTTCTATTTGCATGTGTATGTATGTATGTATGTGTGCGTGTGTGTGTGTATGTATGTATGTGTGTGTGTATGTATGTATGTGTGTGTGTGTGTGTGTGTGTGTGTGTGTGTGTGTGTGTGTGTGTGTGTG
>OMKK01091018.1:2500-26337 GCA_900302305.1 Polymixia japonica
TTCTTCACCTATGGTGGGTTCAGCCGTGCTAGGGTGAGATTTACAGTGCCCTGCCAGCTAGATAGATGGTCTCCATCGCAGATAAAAACGCAAGAGTTATGCACATGGAAGTGCAAGGCTACCAAACATTAAACCTCCTGAACTTCCAAAACCATCAACTGCATTTTTTTTTCTTCAAAACAGAGCATAGTAGACACAATGGGAGAGGCTCTGTGGGATTTCAGCTAATTATCAAACCGTGTCACGTCATGGGATCTGCACTGGGATGTCTGTTCTACTCAAGACCACAGAGGACATTCAACATGAGCGCAAACAATTCACTGAAGCCAACACCAAGTCTGAGTATGCGGTGGAGATCCTGAAGTGCTATCTCTTACTTTATTGCTATGAATGTGTGTGTGTGTGTGTGCGAGAGAGAGAGAGAGAGAGAGAGAGAGAGAGAGAGAGAGAGCGTGTGCAGGTGCCTGTGACTACAGTGTGTTTTTAAGTGTCTATGTGTGTGCTGGAGTGATCTGAAGCGTCTGTTGTGATCTGAGTCATAAACAGTGGGTCCATTAGACTGCGTGTTACGCGCTACATTTAACCACCTTTGCCCCCGCCGCCACCGTTGCTCTCCCACACTCCAGTGCCCACAAACCAGTCACCAGAAAGCACAATTAAATTTCATGACTGGGCATATTTGCGATTCCCATTTCGTTTATTACAAAGGGCATTCATTAATCTACCTTTTTTTTCTTTCCCTGAGAAACGGATTTCCATTTTAGTGAGGCGTGACAGATATCGAAGTGAACTTAGCAGGCGAAGGCTAATTTAATCAGAGGTAAAATGCACAAGCAGGTTTTTTTTCCCATCCCCGTGTCTGATAAGAACAGATGCCTCCAAGACGAGAATATATGGTGGGGAGAGGAACTTTCTCTCCGTTTCCAATTTGAAGCATTTAGAATATAGCACTAAATCATAAATGGGTCTGAGTGCTCCGGCGCTGTGGGCAAATTGGCTGTGTATATCTGCTACTATCCCTGAATAGGGAAGACGAAACATATATATATATATATATAAAACATGCTTTGAAAACGTCTCCAGCGCAGTGTAGGGGAGACTTTGGTCGGGTCGAGTGATGACTGTACTGTGTGTATGGTGAACGTATTTTACATGGTACACTGAGTCGTATACAGGATACAGGATACACCAGGACGGCAGTGTGGTGGTCATTCTCTGGTGAGTGATCCTACTGGAGCTTCCAGTATAATGAGCCACTACTGAAGAAGAGAGGCCTGCTGCTCCAGGAGGGGGGCCCACTTAAAGATCTCTTAATGCGGCTCACAAATGGTTGCAGAGCTAGCGGGAAAGCAACGTTCACCAGGTACCAGAGGAATGGAGACTTCAGGAGGCTACGGTCTAGGAAGCCCTTTTTTGTTATGAACAGGACAGGAGGCTTGCCCCTGATTCCCCATTAGTGTGATTTATGGCATCGATGTGATGTACTCCTCCGCAGAAGCAGTTCGTTAAACGGTATGTGTCTGTACAGTATGTGTGTGTCTGCACACACACTGCTTGTGTGGGCCGGCCAGCACAGCCCAAACGGACTCTAATCTGGTGCATTGTTACAAATTGTCCATAGCCAATACAATGAGGACAATTAAAATTGATCTAAACTCAAATGTGATGTGGATATAACACATAACATATTCACACATTACATTGAACTAGAAAAATGGGACTAATATTGTCATCACAATATTATTACAACATTAACTCCTACACTTTTTAAAAAGCATTTTAGTATAACTTGTGTAAACTACAACTAAGACTAGAAACCATAAAAACATGAGGCCCAGACACAAACACCTCAGAACCGTCCCATCATGCTCCAGGTCACCATTAGCGAAATCTTAAGGCAACTCAAGTCTTATGGCCTTTATGCATGCATACACAGGAGAGAGGCACTACGCCCAGAGACCTGGCACAACTTTCACTCAGGACTTTCCAGAATTTCATTGTCAGTGCCCTTTTTTGATATGTCTTTTGACTGAATCCATTTCTAAATATAGCTACAAGCACTGTTATTTAGGGTTCCACAGAAGTGGCAACCTTTTTAGGGTCTCTCTGTTTAAAATGTATAGCTCCCAACTAAGGTATAAGTGATATTTACTTTAAATCATGCAAGTACAGTACAAGTGGAAGGACTGGCCATTTGTCATCAAACAAATGTGATGGTATGCCTGGTTACGAGCCTGGTTAACTCTTTATGTGCTTAGAACAGCAAATTGTGTTTCATATGACTCATCATATAATCACATAATATCATGTAATCATGTAATATCTTGTCATAACGAGATTAACGGAATACCTACTTGACTAAAGTTCTGAACCATTTATACCGAAGATTGGGGAAAAAAGGAATAAAGCATTATGTTAATTTCCAATATGCCCACAATCCTGGTGTTAACAGCAATTTTAAATTATTATTATTATTATTAGTATTATTATTGACAAAATGCAATATATTTAATATTTATTGATCAAAAATAGTTCTAGCTCAGAGGAGGTCTGATTTGAAGATAGCACAGTTTCTGCCAGCTCAGCAGGAGCCAGGGGCTTGTGGGAATGTTATCTTGATGAAGGGTCTAGTCCTAGGTGTCTGCTCCAGTGTTTATGGTCATAAAGTATGGAGGGTAAAGTATGTGGTCCTGAAAGTGGCCACATGTACAGGCCTTGCTAAGAGGGTTATTAGAATGGAGCTGAGCTCCGAGTAATGGACCGCCAGGGCCACTAGGGACCCTAGCAGCAATCACACACTACTGTTTACTCCACAAATTGGCCCCTGAGAGGGGCATGGTCATCTGTAGCGCCTAGTTAAAGTGATGGAGGTGACTCCTTCCCATTGATTTTCCTTCCGTCTTAAGCCTCCCGGCTGGCCACCGTTGACCATGTCCCGTGTTCCCTGCAGGCTAGTTTAGCTGCCCCCACACTTTTAAATCACCTTAAACTGTGGTTAAACTGCATCCATGTCTAAAATACAACCATCATTGATGAGTTTATCATGCCTTTAGTAACTTCACATGCTCGAGTGCAAGTCTCTGTAGTTAGGGCAATGGATCGGACAGCTGTTATGACACTGACATTGAACTTAGAGGGTGAATATAGAGTAAAGGGCAACAAATTGGAATTACACTGAGGAATTTATCTTATCTTATAAATGGGCTGAATGATACTGACAAAACCAATCAGATTCTCAATGAAGAATAGCCTAATAGTGAATATAAAAACAGGCACTAGGTTACATTTTTCCACTCAGAAGGACAACCAATGGATGACAAGCCTGTGATAAACGCTTTCCTCTCATCTCTGCCTTACTGTTAACACCGTACCATCTGATGAGTAATGATCCCTATTTTTCTTTCAATTTACTCTATATAGTAAAGCCGGCGAAGTGTGACACTTCATTAAGTTAATTAGGCTAACTTAATTACAATGCTTCACAGGTCAAGCTGTGAAGCCGCTGATTGATGGCATTGCTTGTAAAGGTAATCTTCCTTCGAATTGGGAACAACATCAAAACATACATTAATGGCTACCCTTATAAAAATGACAAACACTAAAGTTACATTTACTCATACAACTCCCTGTAGTCAAAACAAGGGAAATGCTATCCTTGAATACAGAGCTGCGATCATATAAACACACAGCTGAAGACTTCAAGGTCACAGTAGAACTTCAAAAACAAATGCTTGCTTCTCTGAGTAGGAGTAGGCCTACGGCCTTGGAGGAACTGAAGGAAACTCGACATGTTAATGGGCAGTAATTCCAACAGTTGCAAGCGTCCAAAGTCTAACTAAAGAAGTGCATCCCACACAAGTCCATAGTCGAGCACTTTAAACACTGCCAGAGCAGAGCTGGTGGCATTTTGTAGGTTTTTTTCCCAGATCTTCTGGTTTGATTCACCATGAAAGCCGGCATGCAAGGCAGTGCCACGAGGGTGTAAATAAAGCCTTAAACAAGCACCCCTCTGCCCAGTAACCAGCCTGAATTTAAGGCTATCCGTATATTACAGCAGGACTGTCACTTTATTACTGAAATCAATTCGGTGAGGGCCCAGGGTGACAGTGGGAGGGATGTGGCCTTGGTCGGTGAGAGGTTTATCTAAGCCAGGCAGACTGAGAGAAACACAGCCTCTGTAATGAACTCAAGCCTGTCTAATAAAGCCTTTTATTGCCCAAGCTGCACAAAGGAAACATGATGTGTGCGATGACACCCACATTGTGCTCCTGCATGTTCCTGCAACAACTGTAAACCAAAAGCAACAATTAATAAATACTCTACAAACAATTTAATAATACAAACAAATCACTGAGACAAATTGTCTTCAAAAAGACATTTTGTTGTTAATCGAAGCAGAATCCCATTTACTGTGACCTTTAGCTGGTGAGGAGAAACCAAACAGTTCTTTCTTACACATTGACACACAGGGAGACACTTGAGGACACATGCTCCTGGCCAATCCCAATCAAATCATGTGAAAATGTGTTCCTTTAAATTCTTTTCCTATAGTTCAATATGGACCCAATGATACAGGACGGTGGCTTGGTCCTGACATATGAAAACCAGTACAGTAGCTGTGGCTTGTGGAAGCCAGGGTGAATTCAGCCTACTTTTATGGCTTTTTGTCTTCCACTGTTTTATCTTCCACTTTCTGCTGAAAATAATGTGGAAAGACAAATAGTTTTCAGAAAGCAATTCAGCATAAACATCCTGCATAGACTTTTTGAAGTTACTGATTATTTGGGGTTCTCATTGTGTGTATGTATGGCGCCCTGCCATGGCCCTTGCCAAAGGAACCTTTCTAAATATTTCTGCCTAAATGCACTTTCAAAGCAGTTCTGTTGTCCGCTTATTTCGTTTGTGTGAAGGCCGAAACAGACTTTTTACGAAGGCACATGTAAATGTCTCTGCATAGGGACACAGAGAAGGGGTTTGTGGGTAATATGTAAGCGACTCTGCATATAGATGTAGAGAAGGGGTTTGTGGGTAATACATAAGCGACTCTGCATATAGATGTAGAGAAGGGGTTTGTGGGTAATACATAAGCGACTCTGCATATAGATGTAGAGAAGGGGTTTGTGGGTAATACGTAAGCGACTCTGCATATAGATGTAGAGAAGGGGTTTGTGGGTAATACATAAGCGACTCTGCATATAGATGTAGAGAAGGGGTTTGTGGGTAATACGTAAGCGACTCTGCATATCTTGCCAAGCAGCCGACGTGCACACCCCCGAAATCTCAACTTTGCATTGAGCTAAGTCGTAACTACACTGATTGATTGAGCAGGAAAGGATATCTTATAGAAGAATATCGGGTAGCGTGACATCAACACACGGAACCAAAACAGAGAACCAAAGGTATCAGAACATAAACTCATCATATCGAAGGATAGAAATGGAGCAGTTTGAGGAGCAACTTGCAACCCAGATTCCAGTGTATTTTGGTTTTGTAACAACTATCCCACAAATGTACGCATACGCACCGACGTTGGAGTGAAAACCAGGCTTAAGTTGGCAGACACCTATGCGCATGTCTGCAGAAGAGGTTTGCAAATGTACACATAGGCGCCGACATTGGAGTGAAAACCAGGCTTGAGTTGGCAGACTTAAGTCAGCTTAAGTAGGCTATAGCAAAGCGCTCTGTTCTTACTTCTTTTCGTGCTGCCACATGCCTGCTAGATCAGAAGAGCCCTTCACCTGCTGTGGCATAAAGCATTTTCTTCACCATGCAGTGAAAGGGACAGAAGGTAGGGTAGGCTATATTCAGCTATCTTTGGTCTTATTATTTGGTGATGGTAACAAGGTGGATCCAATCATATACTATATTCTCAATGTAATTTTCCAGATGTATTCGTATTTTAAGCGCAAAAGTGCAGCATAGTTTATTACTGTAGTTAAAGGAAATGCTAATATGCTTTTGCTACCCTCTGCTTCCATAACCTAATGGATATCTACAAGTCAAGGGGCATGAATGTAACAGTTAGCTAGTAAACTCTTTCACGTCTTATTTAGCCTAATGTTATTGCTCCATCATTGAAGCCTGACAAGATGGATTCTCGTGATCCTGATTCTTGTGGTGAACTTGTGATCTCCCGAAACCATCTGCCTCGCAAGGTAACCACTATTTATCCACCGTTCATAAGCTTTAGGCTTGATACAACAATGCCTGATGTGCCACTGTTCTGTGCCACTATGAGACAGAAATTGCTTTAGTGGAGCTGTGCTGCACATCTCTGTAGAGCAAGCCGTGACCAGAGGCTGGTGGTAACGTTAGATTAAGCTAGACCATCTATCTGCTGTTCAAATCAACTTCTATGTCATCGTAATAGCCTGTTTTAAATGAACATTTAAAATAGGCTATTAACATTTAATAAAAACATTAAACATCTGAAATTTGGGTGCAGACAGGAACTTCATCACACTATAATCACTATAATATGACCTATTGAGGGCAGCATGGAGGTGCAGTGGTTAGCACTGTCGCCTCACAGCAAGAAGGTCCTGGGTTTGAATCCCCGGCCGCCCAGGTCCTTTCTGTGTGGAGTTTGCATGTTCTCCCCGTGTCTGTGTGGGTTTCCTCCGGGTACTCTGGTTTCCTCCCACCGTCCAAAGACATGCATGTTAGGTGAATTGGGGACTCCCAGGTATGAATGTGTGCGTGAATGTATATGTCTGTATGTCTATATATATGTCTGTGTGTCTGCCCTGCGATAGACTGGCGACCTGTCCAGGGTGTTCCCCTGCCTTCTGCCCAATGACAGCTGGGATAGGCTCCAGCACCCCCCGCGACCCTTAACAGGATAAGCGGTTGAAAATGAATGAATGAATGAATGACCTATTGATTAGGCTTTTATAGTACAATGAATTTTAAATGTTTACTAAGCAAATTTCTCAACAACAAAAATGTACTTACAATTGCCAGAATTTTATTCATAGTAAAAATTTAGCTTGAGTAGATGTTAGGAAAATACTACCCAGGAAGCCCCCCTTATACCAGGTACTCATTAAAGGTCCGCTTATGAATTTTAGACAGAGTCAGAGGTTCGGAACAATGGCAGCTAAATGCTCTGACATCAATTATACACATTCAACAATGCAGCATTGTGGTTTTAATCAATGAGAGACATGGCACTGTTTGCCTGCAACCAATGCTTTGAACCTGGACACAAAAGGTGTGATAGCCAGGTGGAGGCACTGATGCAAGTGTTCATTGTTTAAACTGCTGCTGTATATGCTTTTCAAAATGTTCATAGTCGAAAATCCAGACTCAAAATTATATGTGGAACCAAACATGGTGAACCTTCTGAAGGTGGGCAGCATTTGCTGGCAGATGATAAATGACAGGCCATTGACAACTCATTCTCATAGCAATTGATGACGCTTCATGTAATTGGACCGGATTAAACACACATAGAGACAGAGTGCAATTAAGTCCCGCCCACACTGGCGGGGAAAACAATTAATTGTTCTCCATTGACTTTGTATTGCGTGAAGGTGCCTCCTTGTTGTCACTTCCTTATGCTAGCAAACAGAAAAATGCCTAAAAGCTGCTGTGTGGTGGGATGCACTACAAACAGGGTAAAAAACCCAGAACTAAGTATTTATAAGCTGCCAAACCGAAAAACTGAGCCTTTAAGAAGACAAAAGTGGATACACGCAATAAGACGACATAATAAGACGACTGCACACACACAGGTCCAGTGGTTGGTGTGCCTATTATTAACTAAGTTACAGTTGCTAATTGGCCAGACAAACTGTAGAGGTTGAAGCTAACTAAGCTATGCAAGGCGTGGTTTTGATCTTTGTTATGTTGAATGATCATCTTACCTGGTGATTTGATCAAATAGTTGTAAATATTAAAGTATTTGAAATCTGAAATCTATGTTGTCTTTAGCTAGCTACAGGCGTTTTGTTAGCATTTCAGCCCTTGGTTACATATTATGGCGCTGATTATTTTCCCCTCCAGTGGGTGTGGTTTTCAGAGTATGACATGTTACGCTGTCAGAGAGGTACTGACGACAGGCTTGCACACGCAAAGAAAGAACAAACACTTCAGTCAGCCAATCGCACCCTAACCCTAACCCAAAGAAGAAAAAAAATAGAACAAAGCTATTTTTCAGCTGTAAACTGCGATGCAACATGACGCAGCTCAGCTTCACAAGGCAAAGCAACACGCCAAGCATGCTTTTTTTAATTTAAATGAAAGTCAATGATGGTTAATGCTTTGACTTGAGGTCTGCAATGTATTACAGGAGCAAATGTCTGCACGAACATTCACATTAGCAATGCATTGCGCACTTTCATATTCCTACATATCATTTAAATAAATAATGTCTAAACTAACAGTGGGTCTGGATTAATTTGGGTTTTGGTCCAAATCTAGACCGGAGTTTGGTCTTTGAGTAGCTATGTCTTATACTATGCAGCATGAGTATTGGCCAACTCCTGTTCATACATTAAGCCTCTTGTTGGTGCTTCCAACAGTGCTGTATGTCGGCCTAATGCTCAGATTTGTGCCTAAGTATAAAATTGCATAGCATTGTAGCTATTACCCATGCTGTTCCTATTTCAAGCAAAGCTCTGGAACACTTTGTCTTTGAATGCAAGGACACAAAGAGGTCACCCATCATACAAGAAACATAACCATTACTGTGGTCAGCATCACATAAAGGAAGATACCATGCGGTGGTCTGTGAGTACCTTTTCCCTCTGATGTCACAAACCTTCCACTCAGATAAGAGTACCAACCGCAGGAAGCTTTGACAAATTACGTCCTGTATAATTCTTTGTACCAGACCATCAGGCAGGAGGCTGACTGCCTGCTATCTCCTTCAGCAGCTGAATCCTAGTCACAACGGTCAGGTACTATTCTGCACTTAAGGTTGGCATTTAAAAAACATTCTCCCCCCACAGGCAAAAACCAGTTCAGCCTGGCATTTAAAAGCAGATAATAAAACTTTCCTTAAATACAGCTCTCGTCTCAGAGTGCTTTTTAGATGCCCTGAGTGGAGTCAATTATCTCCCTCCCACTCGCTATTACCACGACACTCTGCACGCCTCTTGCCTTAAAAGGTCTGTATGCTGTGCTTTTTTCAAAAATGTCATATTCTTAACTGCCTTTCACAATTTAGCTGCTATAATATTAGAAATGCCGTAGACATGTCATTTATTTAATCCATTTGTTGCTTAAACATGCTTCTTCAATGTCCTAGATGAATTGAAAATTTCTGCTTCTTAGCCAAAGTGAAAATCCTTTAGAATCTTTCACTAGAAACTGCCTACCCATCATATATGCTAGACTTTCCACATTAAGGGGAAAAAGAAGCACAGGCTGATATAAGCAATGGTTAAAATAGGCTTATAGAAAAACAGTGGTGCGCCTGCTCGCTAAAAGGATGAAGGAAAAGAGTTCTCGCTAATTTGTCACGTCAACACACACCACATGCTATTCTCCTGTCACTGCTTGCTTTGGGGTAGACAGAGCCAGAGCCAGAGCCAGAGCCAGAAGGTTTTAGGAATTGATGAAAACAAGTGGGAGGGAGGAGGAGGAGGAAGAGGAGGAGGTTGGGAGCAACTTCACAGGAACAAGATATTCCAGAGGGAATGAAACAGTCACTTAGGTTTGAGAAGTTGTATAACACGGAAGAAGAGAGAGGGTGGCAGGGAGAAAGAGGTGGACCGAGAGGGAGAAAGAGGAAGATAAAGAAGAGAGAGAGAGAGTGGGTAAAGACTCACTAAAAACTGTTTCTAGGGTTCTTGTCACCAGAAGTAGAATAGTATTTGCTCAGTATAGTATATTCACCGGAAACAATGTGAGTCAAGCGGCAGACACTGCAGAATATCTCCGTGTGTTTTCACTGTGTGTGTGTATACGTTCCACTGAGCGTACACGTTTGCATGTTTCTGCTAATCTCTGGTTCTCTCCCTCTGTCTGTGCGTGGGCCGAGGCTGATTAAAGCAGACTGGGCCTGGTACTGGGACAGGGTCCCCTGGGAGTGCCTGCTCTAACTTCAGGCTGCCAGTAAGCACATTTAAAAAGCTAAGACTTGTTTAATCCCTGTGCCCTCCTCCATGTACCACTGCTAAGAGCTGCTTTCTACAGCGTCTACAGTAGCGGCCCTCTCCCCACTGCTCCACAGCACTGTCCTCACAAATTAACAGCGGGCGGCCAATTTAAGCCTTTTCTTCTCCCCCTTTGACTCTTAATAGCCCTATTTACTGGAGACATATAGTAGACTTAAGGGATATAATGCCCCAAGTAGTCTGCTTATGAGCTGAAATTGAAAAGTACAATGGGCTGCATATGTATGTAGGATTTCATAAGAGAAAGTGGACCTCATTTATCGAGCTTCCGTAAAAAGGAGCGTAGAATTTACAGTGGAAACAATCCTAAGGCACTTCTGATTCATGAACCTTTCTGACGTCATCAAAATGAGCGCAAATTACATCGATTGATAAATAAGACGCTGTGATTGCACAGTACCTTGCATAAAATATTGACTATATTGACAGGGGGTACCGTAAAATAGTCTTAAAATAGTCTTAAAAGTGGGATCAAAGGCTGAGATAAAAACAATATTTGGAAAGGAATTATGCTTTGTCACAGAATTCTCTACAATTTTGTAATTCTAATAGTTTTCCATGCACAACTATATAGTTCATAGAAATTAGTGTACATATTTTCCAGTCAAACGTGAGATCTATCTTACAACAAAGATGATATTTATTGATAAATACCTACATTTGCGGTCAAATGAGCACACACCCATTATAAGATGAGATTTGATCGTCCAAAAAAAATCCCAATTATCTCTTAGAATGTTGGTGATGCATCTCCATGCTTTCCCCAAAGGGGTTATAACCACAATTTTAACAAGAGTTCCATGTCTGTTGCCCATCATCTAACATTTAAAGTGAGCTTTAACCTTTTCATTTTTCCTATAATTTAATGTTTTTCTCCTGTGATGCAGCATTTCAAGTATGGCTTTTATGTTTCACTTCTTCTACAGCAACATTAATTAACCCCTATTTTCCACATAGATAAGACCTAGCAGGACGGACTGCCCTTTCCTAGAGAAATTGAAATGGGGATACATTTATCAAATTAATTAGGTTCAAAAGTAGCCAAATGTTACACTTGATTGCAATGTAATCTAATAAGATTTGGAAAGGTTCAGCTGGTCAGACCTGCCATTTATTGAGGGTTATTTTTTCATGAAAATGGAACCCTGCTTGATTGGTTGTATGGTTAGTTAGGTGAAAGGACAATCACGTTTCCATGCCAATATCTTAGATAGCTATGGAAATTAAGCTTATGTTCTCTGATAATATCACTTAAAATAAGCATGTACAATGAAGCAGAGGACCAAGGCAGCTTCCCTGAGCAACACCAAAAAGTAACTCATATTTCCTTGATACATGATCTCCCATAGTAACAAAAAACTTTCTTGCCGATATGTAAGAGTGGAACCAATTTAAAACTGATAACTTTGGTGAGGGCTGTCTCATTGCTGTGATTTGCCCTGAACCCTGACTGAACATTTTCTACAATATAGGAAATTGATAATTTGGTTAAAAACAACCCTTTCCAGTATCTTATGTAAAAACGGGAGATTTGATATAGGCCTATAGTTATTTAAGACATCAGTATCTAGGTTTGGTTTGTTGAACAGGGGTTTATAGCTGCAATTTTGAAGGATTCTGAAAAACATCCAGTTTCAAGAGACATGTTAATGATCTTGACAGAGTGAAGCATACAGTTAAAACAATTCTTCAAAAATGTAGTGGGGACTGGGTCAAGATGACCCAGAAAACGTACTTTCATTCACAAGCTTATATAGTTCCTGATCAGAAATAGTGGTGAATTATGACATGTTTGCAAAATTTTTGCTAGGTCGAATGATGTTGTTATCAGCATAAATGACAATAGCCACTCTTATGGAGGTAGTTTTGTTGTTAAATAATATTGCAAATTCCTGGTCCAGGATGTCATTGACAGGGGCAGGATTGAGCAACTGGTTTATAGTTGTGAACAGTGTTCTATGATCATTGTCACTCTCTGCAATAATCTTGGAGAAATGAGCGCTTCTTGCGGAGCGTATGGCATAGTTAAAAGATATTACTTGTTCTTTGTAAATATTACGATGGACTTCTAGACCAGTTTTCCTCCACTTTCTCTCCGCTGCTCTACAAGATCTCTTTCGCTCATTAACAGTCTGTCATCCATGGTGATATTTTATCAAATTATCTATTTTTTCCCTGAGTGGTGCAATTGTATTTAAAATATTAGTCAGGTTGCTATTGAAAAAAATTGGCCATTTCATTTACTGAGCCGTTTGTATCCGATAGATTGGATTAACCAGCTCGGAGAATTTACGCTGGGTTTCAGTGTCTAGTGACCTTTTGCGAACAGTTATTTATTTTGTGTTTGTGAGTGCCGGTAAAAGGGCATCAAAAAATACACAGAAGAGATCAGAGAACGTGAAGTTGATCACAGAAACATTATCAATGCATAATCCTTTTGACATTACTAGATCAAGTGTATTTCCGAGACAGTGGGTGGACTCATGACATGCTGGGTGAAGTCGAAGTTCTCAAGTAAGGATTTGAATTCAAATGTCGGAGTGTGTGAGATCATTAAAATGTATGTTAAAATCACCAGTAATGACAATCCTGTCATGGCTCAGTATGATGGAGGATAAAAATTCAGAGAATTCAGACAAGAAACAATGATTGGGCTTGGGAGGACAGTAAATAACAGATACAGAAACTTATACAATTATTGATAGATAGCTGAATACATTTATAGTGCTTTTTATATACAGCAGCAAGTCCACCACCACAGCCACTGGGTCTAGGCAAGCTAAAGCTATTGACACTAAAGCCTAATTTATACTTCACGTCTCATGTCTATGAGACATGAGACGCCAGCTCACGTCTCATGTCTCATATGACGTCATTTGGGGTTGGCTCACAGCAATAAGACGCGTCTCATAGCCATGAGCCGTTTCGAGCAGCTCACGGCTCACGTCTCATAGCTCTGATTGGTTGACCGCCCCGGGCATGAAGACAGTATTTCCGGTTCCCGCCCAGAACATCGCTGTTCCTGGCATGGATGGACAGCCAAATGTAAAATTGGTGAAGGACAAATGGAGGAGCCTCCGAAACAGGTACATTACAACGTTGGTGGCGCTACGTTAACTAACATCATATAACTAGCTAACGTTATGCTAAATTACATGGCTACCTGCTAGTCTAGCTTGTATTGTATCCATGGCGACTGTTGCCATGGCGACCCTGTGAGCGAGTCGAGAGCCGTGAGCCAGAGTATAAATGCATATGAGACATGAGACGTGAGCTGCCGTCTCATGTGTCATAGACATGAGACGTGAGCCGGGAAGTATAAACTAGGCTTTAGTGTCACTTATTTGTGACTCTAACACATAGTATATAGATTTATTATTACTTATTTTATCTTATTTTTCTATTTTCTATTTTTGTCTATGCCTACTACGTAGTTGATGCTTGCCATGTCTCAAGAATTTCACTGCTTAGAATGACCCTGTGTTATTATGTACACATGACAACACTTTGACTTGACTTGACATGTTTTGTTGGTAAGTGATCTCACATTAAAAAGGCACAGTTTAAATAATGTAGCCTGGTGGTGTGTGGCTGGGATGGTTGATTTTATGGTACTGTACGGTATGGAGGAACTGTAGTTAAATTCCTAACATTAACAGCTTTTGTTTTGCATTTTGTAAATGATATTCTGGGAGTAATGATGACTGGATAGAAGACGAGAGCCATTGTGGTTTGGGTGGAGACCACACTTAAAAAAGCTTGGGTCGGTTCAGGAGTTAAGTAAAATTATCCACAAAGGGGATGTCCCTGCTGCTACAGTATCTTTTCAGCCAAATGTGTAGCTGGCGAACACGGCTGAATTTTATGTCTCCAAAACAAGGGGGCAGTAGCGGACCGGAAATTAATATATAATCTAGCAGAGTGTCAACTGAGGCAATGAAGACTTGAGTTTCTGAGATTGTTTGAATTTCAAGTCATTAATTCCAGCATGAACAATCACGGTGAATGCAGTACTGTGTTGCTGAAGGTGATGGGCAGCGTGGATGCTAACATTCATAACACAGGCACCTGGGTGACAGAAAGTTTGTGTTTTGGGGAGCGACACGTGATGGACCATAGATGACCCAACAGCAATGGATAGATGACCCGACAGTAATGGATAGATGACCCGACAGCAATGGCAGAGATGTGCTGGTTTCTGTCACGGGCGTGCTGGGCTTGACAGTTGAGAGACTGGGTACAAGCAGAGGGTAGCAGCTGCTGGTGGTGAGTGGCAGGGCAAGCCTCCAGGTGTTGCTCGGATGTTTCCTGAGTGGAGTAGCCCTGCTCTTGTCACTTAGCAGCGTCTCCAACACAAGGGCCAGGCAGCAGAGTTGACCTATGGCCAACATCAGTAGTGGAGTCACCAGGCAAACCAGGAGCAGCAGCTGATATATCAGGGGGAGGAATATCTACCAATGGGTGCACTGGGGACAGTGGCTCAGCTACCTCCTCCAGGGCTTGGTATCTGTTGCTTAGCTCAAGAGCTACGGATGCTGTGTTTATCACGGCCCATGCTATTCCTCACCAAAGCCCACGATTCAGAGGCGCAACAGTTTTAACAGTGGAAATTCCTCCTCCTTCAACTCCAGGGGAAGTGTGGATACAATCAGATCACCACCAGTAGTGATGGAACCAGACCACGGGAGAGAGGAGGGCGGGCTGGCACCATGCTGTCCGTAAACAGAAGTGCCCAGGATAGGTGTTTAGCCTGTGCTGTGGCCACAGATGAAAACTCCAGAATGAATTGATCCTTTATTTTAAAGTGGCAATTTTGAAGATCTCCTGTTTTGTTGTCTTTGGTGGCACCTATGGCAAAAAGTGGTAATTGCAGGTGCGTAATTGGACCTCACTTCAAAGGGAAAACGCGTCACTAGCGCTAATTCGAATGCGTGGCAGGGAAGTCGCCACAGAAACCCGGTTCTTAATACTCATAATACTGCAAATGCAAGGGCTTTCATCAGTGGGCCATAGACTCAATCACCATTGTGTTACCTTATTCAGTGATAGATAGTGACTTAACAGACATTTATTTAAATGAAAATGTTTGGAGATCTTCAAGATTGCCACTTTAAGTTCTGTTTCAAGGCAACTGATATTGATCTTCAGCTTGGAGTAATCAGGTAGGCAGTTCCCACGCATATCCGCCACACATCCGCCATCTTGGAACTAAAGGACTCTCACACCATGAGAAACAAGATTCTCAGGTCTGATGAAACTAAGATTGAACTCTTTGGCCTGAATGCCAAGTGTTACATCTGGAGGAAACCAGGCACTGCTCATCACCTGGCGAATACCATCCCTACGGTGAAGCATGGTGGTGGCAGCATCATACTGTGGGGATGTTTTTCAGCGGCAGGGACTGGGAGACTAGTAGGGATCGAGGGAAAGATGAAAACCTGCTCCAGAGCGCTCAAGACCTCAGACTGGGGACGAAGGTTCATCTTCCAACGGGACAACAACCCTAAGCACACAGCCAAGACAATGCAGGAGTGGCTTCAGAAAATGTCTGAGAATGTTCTTGAGTGGCCCAGGCAGAGCCCCGACTTGAACCCAATTGAACATCTCTGGAGAGACCTGAAAATTGCTGTGCAGCAACGCTTCCCATCCAACCTGAAAGAGACTCAAGTCCTGCTGCCAAAGGTGCTTCAACAAAGTACTGAGTAAAGGGCCTGAATACTTAAACAACTGTAATATTTTAGAGGTTTTTTTTGTAATAAATTTGCAAAAACTATTTCTAAAAACGTATTTTTGCTTTGCCATTATGGGGTATTGTATGTAGATTGATGAGGAAAAAACATAATTTCATCCATTTTAGAGTAAGGCTGTAATGTAACAAAATGTGGAAAAAGTGAAAGGTCTGAATACTTTCTGAATGCACTGTATGTGCAAGAACCAGCATGGTTGAGCCCATCCGCATGTTGTATTGGACCGTTTGTACTGTAATGCTGTATTTCTTTACATTAATAATTTCTTAATACGAGGTACTGTTTTGAAAGCAAAAGTCAACTGTGCTAACTCATTATCTGCTCGTGCCCATCTGGAGTCATATTGTAGGAAAACATTGTGACCAAAGGGAAAAGTTGTAAATATTCTTAACGATCCATTTGAGATAGATATTTGTTGTGATTTAATGCTCTCGTTATGTGAAATGTCAAAGCAGGCTGGCCCAAACCCAATCTCACCCCCCTAAACCTCCCAACCACCACACACACACACACACACACACACACACACACACACACACACACACACTCACCTTGGAGGAGGATGTGTCACACTCTTGGCAGATCCAGCCATATCCTGTCTGCTTGGGGGACTTCTTCAGGGGAGGGTCCAGACATCCAAAATGATAGCAGAGACGGCACTCGTCACACCTTGGGACAGAGGCAGGCAGGGCAAATGTTAAACCTAATGTACTGCGTGCTGTGTGTGATTTTGTGTATTTGTGCATGTGTGTACATGGGCCTACACCCCATAAATAAAGGAACCCTCTACATCTGCTAATGAAACCAACTCACTAGGTGTGATGGATGATGACAAGGCAGTTAGTTGTCAGTCATGGGATTTTTAATAGATTCAAAATTCCCTCTGCTCCCTTGACCTGATGCAGGCGTTTAATAGTGCAATGGTTGGTGTCAATGGCCAGATAAATATGGGGCTTGTTACCATCAGATAAATGCCTGTCAGGCACTCTAAAATTTGACTGCCTCTGTGTCCTCGGGAAAAGCTACAAGGGTCGGACAACACACAGCAGAGACATCAACACCTTGAGTGAAAGCTGACTCGCACAAATAGGAATGGTTTCGATGACTATCATGCAGACTGTCATTTTATTTCATTGTTCCTGACTGCCTGAGGCAGTGCTTAGCACTGAATATTCCCCATCCTATATACAGAGAAGTACTTCACAATTGAGACAGAAAAGACACAGAAACCAGGTTACACTGGAAAAGAAGAGGACAGTGTCAAAAAATACAGACTGTGGCTAAGGTAAGGGCTGAGGGAGGGGGCTACGGTTGTACCAACAAACCAATATAGTGGAACAATGGTGGAAAATGAAACATTGCATGGAAGCTCTTCTGCACAAATAGGCAAGAGTGATCTAGTAATCCTTTTGTGAGCCTGACTGCCCTTCAACAACAAACACACACACAAAACACACAACCGCCACAATTAGAACTAATTATGTCCTGATCAATGAAGGAGATTCAGCTTCTTCAATGAAAATCTGATAAAGGAGATAACAGCCAGGGAGGTCAATCTGTCCCATCTCTCTATTCGTCTCCATTACAGGGCGAGCGAGCGAGGGCGGGATGGGCTGTGTCTGTGTGTGTGTGTGTCTGTGTGTGTGAGGAGACAGAGGAATGTATTACCCGAGACAGAACAGAGCGTTACCGAGGAGCAGACAGACATGCTGCTGTTGCCGCTGTTGTGCTGAGCCTACTGTATGACGCACAAGCCCTTTTCAAAGCTCAACCTACGGGAGACCCCCACTCTAATTTAAAGGACAGACTTGTCCATATCGCACACTAATGAGGAAGCCCTCCACCCAATAAGGGACACGTTGCTCCTGTCAAACAAGAGTAATAGGAAGCGCCAGAAAGGAACAATAATAGCATGACAACAACTGTGCTTTCTGCAGTTATCTGTTGTGATGAAATTCTATGGTCTAGGTGAACAGATAGAATACATGATAATGTAAATATTGGCAGATAAATAAACGTAGGAGTGATAACGGATATCAGTCCCAAATCCAGAATTTGGATTGAAATAGAGGCTGCTGATACTACTGTAGCAATATGATGTGATTACACTCTCATAAAATGCAAGTTTAATAGAGTATATAAACTCTTAAGGTAGGTTATCTCAAATTATCAGTATATTTACCACAAGGGAAAGATGACCACTATAAAGATTAATCAGTCTTAATCTGAATTTGCATGCATTCTTGACCCGACACTAGTGACTGTATATCTCATCATACACAAACCGCAAGGAGACAGATTCTTTATCAGTAAAATGTTTATTGGTTATTGGACTACTACAGTGAGTACGATAATCGCTATGAAAAAACAACTAATGAAATAAATGGAATAAATTAAATTAAATAAATAAAGCAAAATAATAGTAACAATGAATAATAACATTATTACTAGTAGATTTCACTACTAACAAACCTTCTAGCAGATTCTTAGAACTAATAGTCCTGGTGCGCACTGGATTCTCAGAAATAATTATCTATCTGCCAAAAATAATCTTGGCACTTAGTTGTAAGACAACATAAGCTGCAAGGCTATACACAGCAAAAGAAGGGTAATGCCCACAGGCATTGAATGCACCAAATGCACAAAAAGCACAAAGGCTAAACGCACAAAAGGCAAAATGCTTGAAAGGCCCTGATCGATTGGGGTGATCAGTAGATATAGCCTTCTGATTGTGGGAGTGTTTTGGGGCGGAGAGAATTTATAACCAGAAGTCTATTTCTAAATTAAATTAAATTAACTAAATTAAATATGATCTACATAGTGATTCCAAACATGCCTAGGTAGGCGTTCACATTTCCAAATACATTCTTCAATTTTATCCAATACTTCACCGTGTCTTCAAAATTAAATATGATTGTCAAAATCTCTTAAATGATATTACATGATTGAACAAAGTATCTTAAACGAAATAACCTGGTTAACAAAAGTAAGTGTTCTTACATGTTAACAGACTCTCCCCACCATTACATACACACAGGCCACATTCCTCTCCTCACTTAATTTATGCTAATGGTAAAGGAGATTTTACTGCTTTGGGTTTCAGTCACACTATATCAGTCCTATTCCTTTTCTCTTTATTACCTGTTGTGTCTACATCATTGGCTATATTCAACCACATAAATTTATACTTGACATATTTTAATAGGGCATATTGTGAGCTATCCAAAGGCTATCTGGAACATTATGTTTCTAAAGAAAATTAAAAAGCTTAATACAGAGTTTATCTTGTTATCGATATTACATTCATAAAATCAGTACACTGAATAGTCTTAGATGTTTTGTCCATACATAAAGAACTGTGCACAGATCTGTCCATTTCACACAGAATACCACAAGTCCTTTGATCTTCCACGGATCTGAGTGTGTGAGAGATCATTCAGAGACTAAGATGGGGGGTCATTGCTTGGCCCAGTAGTCGTATGGTTTGATCATTATATATTTGGTGTTCTCTGTAACCCCACTCTTCTTTCGCCCTTGTTCCTTTAATCTGTGTTCTGATGGTTCTACATACTGCATAGATTTATCAAACATACTGTATTTCTATTTGTATATTTGTGACACACATATGCGTGTATTCCATATTTGAGGATTTGGTAAGTTTTACTTGCTAGTGGCATCACACCAGTTTACTAACTAGTCCGATCTCTACTCAGCACCCAGGTTTTACGACGTGCGTGTGACACTGGCTTCCAGACCACATTCCATTGTTTCTGGGTGTCTCTTCTTAATTCCACCTAAACTCAACTGACATGGGTTCTGATGGTTCCACATATTAGTTTTGCCTATATTCGGTCTTGTAATTATTTTAGCTGTCAAACAAGTCCAAACACTTCTATAGAAAGATTTTCAGATCAGTTTATATTTTTAAGTGGACTTATACACACAATATTCCTCCTTGTTAGGTCAGAATAGATCTAATTATTAGGGATCATCTACCGTCTATCCCGTCTGGAAATATATTTAGATTCCTCCAAATTATTTCATTCAAGTATTTTATAGAATACTTGGGGGGGTTGGGGACATCCTCCCAACGTGTTTACACAGCGTGACCTGTTTCACAGACTCCTATCCTTGGTTCTCAGATCCTAAATAAAAGATGCAAACATTTCCAGAACTTTTCAACTGACCAGGTGCGGGTCATCAGTTCCATTGACTGCATTCCTGGATGTTTTCCACTCAGGGGTAAAGGCCCCCTTGCTGGTCAACACGCTACACTACCATCTTATAAAGAGGTTTAAAACAACCTATTTTTCAAATGTTAATTGGAGGGGTGAATTTGCTTCATCCATCAATGGGATGGTTGATTGCCAAGACCATTTTCAAGACCACCCATTCCAAAGGTGTCTCTAGAAACACCCACCAAGGGACACAAAAAGCTATCAGCTATAACCCAGCAGTACAATTAATTTTATTTAATTCTTGTGATAAAAAGTGGTGATATTGGCCACAACACAGCTTCTTCCAGACAGAAATATTGCCAATATTCCAGACTATCCCCATGGAGTCCAATAGCAGGATTCAGGATGCTACTGATCTGCTTTCCTCCTCTCAATCAATAAAAATTAAGGTTTATCAGGAAATCAATGGGCGATCATTCATTGTTCTCTACATTGATTCAGTTTCTTTTTGTAGGAATGGGCAGTCATGTGGTGATTTTCAGTATGAATATAATGAAATCACATGATTCGCTGTATCCAAGAAGCTGTCTGTGCTTGATTTATGGGAGCAAGTGGTTTGGGTATCAATACCTAGGCTTCCACAATGAAGCCAGCTTTGTGTTGGATGTCTATACTGAAAGGAATTAGGCAGTAGTTTGATATCAGACTTGATGGCTCTATGGGAAGATGCAATATGGCAGATGGCAACTCTTCCAGTGAGGCAATGTATGAAAAGAGGCTGACATTATAATGTAGCAAGAAATTAGAATACATCCAATCTAGGCATGTAAGAATGAAAAGCGAGTCGGAGGCAGTCATTTTGCAAGGTGTACCCTGTGTTCATTTCATGTTGAATTAGCAATATGCCTTTAATATCCCCCAGAGGTAAAAAGCACCGCAATCATATATCAATGTGATTGCCAAGTCATTGCACAGGCAGATATTTTCCATAACAGCCATGTGTTTTATATGTTAAAGCTTCCCTCAGTGCCTAATTCATATATTCACTTTGACATCTGGATGAAGAAATGGGATGCCCCCAGCAACAGACTGTCAACTTTTTATCAAGGGCTCTGAGCTATGGTTTATATAACATGATCTCCTGTTAAAGTAAAATCCCCCCCCTCGGCTCACGTCCCATCATACACCCTAGAAATATTCCCAGTCATTTGCTAGTGAAACAGCGCGGACATTACGGTCTATTCAATCAGTCATTTTGTTAAAGAGATGACTGTAAATAAGCTGGTTAAGTGTTAAAAACGTATAAACTCACTGAAGGTGAGCCTCTGGCACGAGGGTAAAACAGAAAAAAATCAGTTGGAATAATAGAGTTTGAGTGTTTACACATTAACGTGGTAGATTTACTAAAAACGGTGTACACATTTAATTGGCATAGATAATTGGCATCTTATGAGTTGTAGAGTCAGAATCTACCAGCTGCTGCACATTAGCGGGAATATGCCCGGGCAGGTGGATCGGATGCATGCACATACACGCATGCACACAAACGAGCATGGATGGGCTGAGCAGGCATATCTGCCTAAGAAATGGTGGGAATTTAAAGTGCCCTCCGGCCACCCAGTGAAAAGAAGACAAATGACCAAAGTGTGTACGCGCCACTAATGAGCACACTCCTATTGTTGCACTCAAACCACCAATTGATTTTGCAGGAATCTCCAACTAATGCAAACAGAAAGAAGCAGACTTCTGTGCTTCCCTGCTGGACACACTTGAAGCCCTTCCAAACTCGCAGAAGGGTTATTTTTTTGGGATTTAGCGAGAGTGTGACAATGCTACACTTGCTCCCCTTAATTATTTTACCTTAATGAACCCATTGTACTATTTAGTTGTGTATCGTGGGGGGAGGTCTTTGAATTACAAGACTGCTCAGTGATGCAGCCGTGGGGGGTTACGTTAGCTGTATGTGTGTGTGGGGTGGGATGTGTGTGTGTATGTGTGTGTGGAGGGGGGGCGGCACAATTAATTAGAATTTAAAATGACAACACATGCACTTCCTGAAAACCAAAGCAAAAGAAAAAAAGTTTATATATTATTTTTCTTAACCAAGTATTTAACTGACTGAGAATCAGAGGATGGAATCTCAAGTAAGACACTGACATCTAATTAGACCGCTACTTGGCCACTAGACGGTTGCTGGTTGGCTGGGCTGATCTACGAGATGCAGTCAGTTATCCAAGTCTCTTCGCTGTCCTGGTCACATGCTGCCACCAATCTCTATCTGCTCCCAACACTGCCCTTACGGACTCAGTCACAGCAAGGTCCTTGATGTTATCAAAGCAATTTGGCCCTGCTTTAATCATTGGGCAGCCCTCCCCCACAAACCTTCCTCCCCTGTACTTGGGAAGCAGACAAAATCCAATCACTCATAAGAGAAGTTATTGATTGATGTAATCTTATTGGAGGTGAGGTGGGTGGGTGGAGGGGACGTGATTGATTGCTTTTGTCTGCTACACATGTTGCTCTCAGCTGGCGACTCGTGTCCCCTTTCATCTGGTGTTTAATCTCTGCGTGAAGTTCTTAGAGCTCCCCCTCCCCTCTGGCACCACCCCGGGACCCCTCTTCTCTGAGAGGGCTGAGAGCTGGTTTTCTAAGCTGGGGGCTTGATGTGGTCTCATCCACCTTTTTAAATGTGCTGTCACATTTTGCTTTTTTTCCCCTAAAGAGGGAGTTCCACAGCCTGTGGCCCGACAAGGAGCCACACAGCCTGCATCAACATCCCATGTCTTAACACCACAGCAAGTTAAATCAAACATGGATATAGAGACATACAAGACAATGTTAGATCAAGGATTTGAAGGGATAAAAGTTAAAAGGACACGTTAATAGGTAGCTCTTTAGGCTTGCATGAAAATGTAACCACAGGAATGTTAATTGAACCATCTCTGTTCTATAAAACAGCAAAGAGCGACAAATCATATTGATTTCCTGAAGCACTTAAGCCAAGTTATAATTGGATAATTAAAAGGAACTGGAGCAGTTAGAACTCTAATCACAAGGCAATCTGCATAAATCTTTGGGGGACTTTTGTGGTATGCCAAAGTCCATTGGTATGAACCTTAGCTATCCATCAAAGCTAAAGCGGCCTGGATTTTGTTCAAATCTATGGCCTGGACTGGGCTCCAGACTGCGATTTTTTTTATGAGTGTGTGAGTTAAAATTTCATGTGGTCGCATTCGTTATCTCACCTGATGTGCGTGTACATATACGCGCTGCGTGGGATTCATGTTCTCCAAGGTCGAGGACACAGAACATTACGAAACAACCTATTTACCTAGTTACCGTGTTCCAAAAAAGAAGCGATCTATAGCTGATTATTTAAAAAAACAAAATGAGGAGAGAGAGAGGAGGAGGCTGGTGAGGAGAGAGAGAAAGGAGGCTGGTGAGGAGAGAGAGAGGAGGAGGCTGGAGGGGAGGGGGAGAGGAGGAGGGAGGGGAGAGAGAGGGGGGAGGGGGGGGGGGAGGGGAGGGAGAGGGGGGGGGAGAGGGGGGGAGAGGGGGAGAGGAGGGAGGAGAGGAGAAGGGGGGGAGGGGGGGGGGGAGGAGAGAGAGAAGAGGAGGCTGGTGAGGAGAGAGAGAGGAGGAGGCTGGTGAGGAGAGAGAGAGAGGAGGCTGGTGAGGAGAGAGAGAGGAGGAGGCTGGTGAGGAGAGAGAGAGGAGGAGGCTGGTGAGGAGAGAGAGGAGGAGGCTGGTGAGGAGAGAGAGAGAGGGAGGCGGGGGAGGAGGGAGGG
>OMKK01091019.1:8798-23631 GCA_900302305.1 Polymixia japonica
GAAGAAAATAAGCCAATGTGCACTGTATCACCATGCAAATTAATTTACCACACAGCTCTCATGTACTTTGCACAAGACTAGGTCAAAACCTTGTATATGGCTGGACCGTGTATGGTCAACGTTAGGGGCGGACGGATCGATACAAAAAGTATCGATAGGCCAACTACAGATATACTATCTATCTACTAATTCATTTTGAAGATCGATCTAGTGTCAAAAGGATCGATACCAAAAAAGAAAATGGATCCGTCTCTCTCTCTTTCTCGCAATTTTATTTCATCAACGAGTAGAGAAACTGACCAACTCCTCGTCAACGTGCGAAATTGTGGCCAAAAGCCTTGTCGCTAGAGGGCTTTTAATTTGAAAGGGATACATCGACCAATGGGGAAGCTCCAACACTCAGCCCGACCAATGGTGTAACTTAATCACTCAGTGAGTGTAACTTCATCACTCAGTCAGTGACAGACATTTGCGTTTATAGGGCTGTTGCGGTCCAACCAATAAAAAAAGCAAAGTAGCCGACACTTCAACGGGAGAGTATTATTTATGTAGTTAAAGTTTTATAATGCTACATGGAGGATTTTCTCGATTCTTCTTTTTCTGTTGTCTATTGTCACGCTCACACGGTATACGATCAAATGGAACACACGCCACACAAATAATCTGAAACAGCCCCGTACTCCCTGCTTTACATATCTACCCTGATATTTCATCGCTCACCAACATCACTTGACAAACAATTATTTTATTAAGAGTTTGCAGGCGTCCTAGCTGAAACCACACCGATGAATGTGCGAAGCAGCTGGCCGAGCGAACGGTCTGAAGTGGTTCTAGTGCTTTTCTGCTACAATCGTTATGTTCTATGTGTGGATTTAGTGGATACAGCCTTCGCTCCATGTCATAATACCTCAATATTGGGTTTCTAAAAATAAAAAAGCTGCCTCGTAGATTAATGCCATCGTAGACAGCTGTGTTCAAAGACCTGCCAAAATATCCTAGGGCAATCCTATCTTGATTTACCAGTCAGTCAGCTGGCCCATAGAGAGCCCACGAAAGCATAACATTACACGTGCAACAGGAGGCAGGAGAAACTCCACACTATAGTGTTGATATATTATAAGGTTTTAAGTGATACCACTACGATTAGCTTTCTAGAAGGCTTATCTGCATTACAGAATTACCAGGATATCAGCTCTATCTTAAGTGATACAGTATCAGTCCTCCGCGGTAAGTCGTAAGTATTTAAAGTGTATCGGACATGCAAAGGAAGGAAGTTATACTGGTGTGACAGTTTCATTTGTGATCTGTTTCCAAGATCAAACTGGTTTGTAGATCAGGTCTAACAGTGCACACAAAAAAAATCTAATAATTTTTGTGTACACTGTTAGACCTGATCTACAAACCAGTGATCATGAACAAAAGATCGCTTTAAGAGGATATCAGTGTTGGACAAAACCTAAAAACATAACAAAGTATACAGAACTGTCATTTAATACTGTGTTATTGATACTGTATTATAACGGGTTATGTTAAATTTAGGCGGAAAGCAACATATCTGAATAATATTTTGATGTTTAATGTTGAATTGTACAGTTTCGTTTTTCTTTGAAACTCAAAAAAATTCAAAGTGTGTATACACAGTGTGTATGTGCTGTACTTACAGATGCACGAGTGAAAGGTTTTAAACTTAATCCATAATCACGTCTGCTGCTGATATGACTGACGCACGAACGCACACACAAATGAACACAAGCACACGCGTACGGCGCACAGACCCACGCACAACTGCAAAACTCACTTGCACTCGAATTAAGACAAACGTGGCACGCTCACGCACACAAACTACACAAAACTCACATCCTCTGACATAACCAGACCCACACGTATCGCGCACACACACACACACACACACACACTCACAAGGACTCAAGTTCACAATCTGAGTTCACAGGCATTTCAGCTGCAGTCTGGCTCCACCCGAGCCTTTCTTTGATAACACAACAATGACATCACTTGCTCTCCCCTATAAAGGGCAGATCCTCTCTATCACAGTGAATTCGTTTGACACGCCTCGAGCTTATCTTTCCACCGTGGTGTTCACGTTGCATATGTTTTGATATAAACTGACTGCGACTCACTCCTCACCAGGACGAGTCACAACAATAAACACTAGCGGTCATGATAGAGGAGAGACGCAGCTCGAAGCTAATGTATTTAATTTTAATGTGATACACCGCACAAAAGGTTAAGGTCCTGAGTATACAGCGCATTTTTAAATAGCAGTCTTTAAATAGATCCCATTCCCGATGGATTGTGAATGGACAATGTGGTGCTGCCAAGTCAACTTCCTCTCTTCTCGACTTCCCTCTCTTCCTGTTCCTCCTTTTAAACTCATTATTTCTCTCTCTCTCTCTCTCCTGTCATCTCTCTATCGCTATTGTTTCCTTAGATAGCACATTTTTATACAGTTACTGGCAGACAGTCACACAAGTAGGAACAACAAATCCTCACAGCAAACTGGACCATAGTTGACAGTTCCCCTGAATCGTATGTCATGACCCTTATCTCATTTACTCACGAAGCTTTCATTTGCTACGGTCCAGGTTCTAAGGTTCTAAGGTCATAGACTTATAGACTTAATTGATATCATCAAAAGTAGAGGGGAAACCTATACATGAGACTGACAAATGGAGAGTTACATTGTATTTATCTTGAGACTATTCTAGCACAAACAGGCTACCAGGTACAACCCAGGTGGGTGCACTACATCGTTGGTACCGTTGATGTGGTGAGATATCCTCCTCAGTATGAAAAGCACTTTGAACACAGAAGAGCACCACTATTCAATGAAGGCCATTATTTGGTGATGCCTGATGCTGTTGTGTGCCTTCTATGCAAACAGGCTATTTGAATACTATTTTCAGGTCAGTGCCCAGGGTTTCTCAATGGATTGACGGTTGGGAGGGCCTTTGGTTGGGCCATTGACAGATAATACCCAGTGTTAAAAGGAAGAAATTTTCTGAGTCTAACTGAAGGTAAAGTTCCAAAAGTGGCAGTGATCTAGAAACACTGATGGACTCATTGAACTGAAAACAGATTAGGTGCTGAATAAATCTGGTACAATAGGACAGGGCGAGGCAAGTCATCTGAAAGACTGAGATGCTTAGACACCCGTGCTTTTTATCTACAGGGATTCGCTCTGGAAAAGACCAATCATGAGTATTCTGAGAGTCTGAGCAGAGCAGAGCATTTAAAGCACGTCACACATCTGTGACTCAAAGTGATTCAGCAGTATTTGTGTGCAACGAACTTGAAAGCAATCTTTTAACTTAAAAACACAGTGGTCACAGTGAGTTTAGGTGACAGCATGAAAAGCAGTCATCTCCCATTTCTAATCCCAGAGGTATAAAGACCCTATAGAATATCACATGACTCAAAGGCTTGGAGGATTACTGAATGAGCCTTCACAGAGGTTTTGTGGAGGGTGACCTCTGGGGTCTGGTATACTGCCAGCTCAATGCAGTTTCCTGATGTTAATGGAAGACACAAGGGAATAGGAGGAACTGGGGCCCACATATGCGTGTCATGTAAATAGATTTCAGTGCATAAAAGCAGCTGATGTGACATGCTGGCAAAGTGCTAACACCTGGTGCACTTATGCGTTGATATCATGTTCCTCACTTCAAGCTAATCCGGTGTGTACTTGAAACGTATAGTCTCATTAGAAAACTAAAGATCTCAACAGCGTAGGAACAGGCTTAACATTTACTGTAAGGCATTCGGTCACATGGCACGGTTCCGACTTAAAGGCCCATGTGATTGATTTTGTATGTTTTTGAGCTGATAGGCCTACATGCATCGTGGTGCTGCACAATGGCTTCCCGCAATGAATCAAGTCCGGAAATGTCCGTTTAAGTCATTTACGAGTATTTTGGGCAGGAAATTCAATTTTCTAAGCAGAGTCAGTAATGTTTCATGCTCTGACGTGGTGAGCCTAGACAGACAGCTATAACCACCCATGTCGAATAAAACCCTACAGCTCAAATAACCCATGTCACCACGATTTGTTTCCATTTGGCAAGTATTTTTTTCTAAAACACGACTGGAGTGCAACTTTATCAAGTTAATACACATAATGATGCTTCAACAATGCATTCGATTATCACATACCAGGAAATTAATAGAAAGTTGTTGTGATATAATGCAACCCTACAATAAGCGTATTGAAGATTTAAAACTCATATTTCTTTGACGTTACACACCAATAGCACTGTCTAGACGACTGACTCTATTATCAAGACAATGGTTTTGAACTACATGCACCTGCTACTTCCAGTCAACCTGCATTGTGGTCATGACACCTGTGTAAACACATCCTTTACCTCAACAGAACAAAGGACTCCTGTATTGACCAAAACCAAAACATTCCCATCACTCAACCTATCACAAAACGCTGTATAACTGCAGTACAAATGCGAATTAAACATAGAGCCCAGCCACGATGGTTTAGTTCAAATCCAATCACAGAATTACCGCATCACCACTGGCACCAACACTGCCAAGGTCAGGGGGTTGATTCTCACTGGGTCCATCCATGTTAAAAGAGTGAACACTCATGGTACAGTGCGGTGTTTTGGATAAAAGTATCCACTAAATGTCCGGTATCGTGGTCCTGTATAGCTCGGATAGAGCGTAATACAAATTTACAGCATGGCATTAAAAATGGGACCCAGATACATGATAGTGTTTAAGACCCCTGCCCCTGGAACCACGTGTTCTTCTGCTAGCCTGACATCATAACTTCTCCCCCGTCTTCCCTGCCCCTCATCTCATCTTTTTCGAAGGCCCGGTGCTATAAAAACCTGTAGTCTCACCGAGGGAGACATAGGGCTGATAAGCACGGCTAAGTATAGCTCTAATGACAGGCCACATACAGAGAGAGAGTGGCTTCTAAGAGGGGAAGGAGGATCAGACTGAAGTCAAAGTCACGTCAACTCCCAGGCTCTGAACACACCACCACCACAACACGCACTTACATACACAAAACCACTACCACAACATGCACTTAACCATCACCACAATATGGAAGACCGAATTACCTCATCTCTGGGCTTCATAATTACTCTGCTACTAGCTTATTGATTTTTCATTATAGTCACACGTGTGCACACAGAGATGAGTCATGTCAATTTGAAAGCATGTTGCTATTAAAACACGGTACACACATGCATGTACACACACACACACACACACACAAACAGCATGTTGGAGGAACTACTGAGCACTCACCTCATCCACTTACTCCCTGTCTCAGTCTGTGATTCCTGGCACTGTGTAACACAGTATAATGACTAAACACCCCTTCTCAGCTGTAAGTGGTAGCCCTAAGCATCATGTGAGTGCACTGTAACATCTTATCGGCCGGGCTAGAGTGTGTTCAGGGGCACTACAGTCACTTGGAATGACAGCTATGCACTCCCACACAGGCCCTGACAGTGTAATGTGTATCCTATCACATAGCTAGATTCCAAGGAACGTTAATGCTGACGGTTAAGGGACACATTTGCAGACAGACGGACACACACACACACACAAACGCAAACAGACAGTCACACACACACACACACACACACACGCTGGAAAAACCTGTACATATTGACTGCAATTTGGGGGGTCTTTCATAGGCAGACCCACAGAGGAGACACTCAGCTGTTGTTGGAGGGAATTGTATCGTAAACACAGCCCCAGCCAAGATGGCGCGACAGGGCCCTCGCCAACAGGTGCCTGAGGAACACACACATGGATTTGTGTGTGTGTGTGTGTGTGTGTGTGAGTAAGTGTATCTAACCTCACTCACACATAGGAGCACCAGGGGAGTGTCAATCTCACTTACACTGAGGAGTGTATGGGCAATCAGTTATGCTGTGAGGAATGCCCTGTCCTAATGTGTAATGGGACATTGATGCCAGGGTGCTTTGCACTGTCTGGGTCACAGGAGACTGTAGCCTGAAATGGCACAGAGGCAGTTATAGACTTGACTGACAGCAACTTCAGGCATAGCATTAAAATATGAATGTGTAGGGCTGTATTGCATGGTATAAGTATGAGTGCTTGTTGCTGATAAGTTTTGCACTCCTGTCTATTAGATTTTTTGTATTAATTTGTTTATTGTTTTAGTACTTTTTTATCATTACTTATTATTATGAGTGGAGCAAGAAGCCATGTGGGTCAGCTTTAGTGTTCCTATGACCCTATAATCTAAATGACTGATAGGCATTTCAAAAGTACATCTACCAAGCAAGACATACTTACAAGTACTATACCCTCAGGTATTAACTATTTTATGATACAGAAAGACACGGTAAGATTCTATGTCCCTATCATAGACCTTCTCAACTTTACTACAACATTCTGAGGCCTTTATAAGTGCAATAATTTTAATGTACTACAATATTATATAATTCATGTTTATTTTTATACTTCTAATTACATAAAGGCCTGGCCACGTCTATTCACGGTACAGTGACTTTTTCAGGCCACGTTGTGATTCTCGGGGGTTAAATTGGTTGGGGGTGGTGATGTTATGACGCTGGAAATGATTCAATTTCTCCTTCGCCTGAGTGGACAGCAGAATAAGTGGGTTGTAGATACTGGCCTGAGGATGCACAGTGGGCAGATGTGAGCACGGTGACTTGGCGTGAGATACGAATCATTCATAAACTCAAAGGGAGATCATATTCATAAAAACAAATCATAACAGACGGGGAGGTTGCCCGTTTTATATACAATTTATTTTAACGACAATTTTCCAAATGATAACGTAGGCTATCTATTTTCAAATAGTATACTGCAAATAATAACAACTCATATCCTGTGCCCACACACCCACCCAGTTATGGAGGCATTATTTAAGACAGTTACATTCATGATATTTATCATGTTGCTATCGTAACTGGACTTAAAGGATACAAGTCAATAAACAGATATGTGAGCTTACCTGAATATGTTATGGCGTTAAAGCATGTCTACAGCCATTTAGCAGTCCACAAAAGTTCCTGTTCTGTCTCTTGGTTTCAAGGGTCAACCTGTACTAAAGTGAGACACAAAGTGGAAGTAGTCTTTTACTTGCCATTGTAAACAGTCTTTTGCCCAATACGACAGGAGTGTTGAGATGCGTTGTTGTTGTTGACGTGAACAGCCAAGTCATCAACACACAAGTTAACGTTACATTGGCCTAGTTGATGAAACGAAAGCTTGGCTTATAACCCGTATTCTACATCCAGTGTAAAACCCTCAGCCCAGGTCCGTTATAGTTTTCCGAGCCAACGTTTGAAAAAATAAATCCAGGAAAGGCTGGAATTCCTTCTCACATTTCCAACGAAATTCAATAATTTAGCGAGAAGGGCTTCAAGCTATAGTATCACACTGTCAACACCGACCGACGGCACCGCGTTCTGAAGCGACGGACCGACGGAACCGCGTTCTGAAGCGACAGACGAGCGTAAACGACGCGACACAAACTCGCAAAAACGTAAACTCGCCGTAAACCGGGCGTGCACGTTAAAAAAAGAATTAATTCCCAGATATCGTGATAGTTTCTTTCATTCCGACATCCTCTCACTCGCCTCCTCAGTGGGCGGAGCGCTCAAATGTCACCTGGGTTTCAATGACTAAGGAGTGAAACCGCTAATCTCCAACCGTGGCACAGCATGTGATTTTCCTCAGAGTTTGCATTGCATCTCTGAATGCGTAACATTGACTAAATATCCGCTGGAGGAATTGAACGGAGCATATGATGTGTGCTGTTGTTTTCGTTACTCTCTACCGCGACTTGAATAACTTGCAAACTGCTTTCGAATTGTCCATGTTTTCATCCCTCCCACGGGGCGAGACATTATGCGTGACGTCAGACTAATGAGCGCGCTAGAATAACAACTACAATGATAATGATGATAACAATAATAATTTAGATTTAAGTTGCAAAGGTGTGGGAGAAGAGCTTTGTTTAGTTGGCATTCTAATGGTTCATGCTTCCTGTATCCTACAGAGGCTGCCCAGGCCGTAGGCCAGGCTGTGATGTGATGCACAAACTCCACAGACTCACTGACAAACCCGCGCAACTTTTTCAGGGAATATTTTATTGTCGCTCCATTTATTTCTAAAATGGTATACCATAGCCCTTTAAAACTCAGATAAACCTTTAAAACCAGTCATCAATTATAGATCTAGAATTTTTGAGAAAACTGGGTCAACTAGCCCAAAGCTGACAGCGAAAGTGTAGACAAAATGAAGGCTTCTATTCTGTAAAGAAAAGATAAATATATATACATATATTTTATTTTATTTTTTATTTTTTTTATCAAATATTTGGCGATTCTACATGCCACTCTACTCTGCCTTACACTGGAATTGTCATTAACCGATATGACCACTAGGAAGCAGTCTTTCTCTTCACAGTAACATTGATTGTAGCTCTATTTGCTCTATTTTTCGAACAGTCTGTCCTGTATTCTCCACTCTCTCTGTGTGTGTGTGTGTGTGTGTGTGTGTGTGTGTGAGTGAGTGTGTGTGTGTGCATGCGGAAAGAGGTTAGGGGACTTGACATTCAACACCAGTAGTGAAAAGTGCAGGCACAAGTTAGTTTAAATAATTAAACTGTTAAATAGTAGACTCTTTTTTGGTACTGCAAACTCAAAAAAGGGTGTGAGAGAAATCTAAATGTGTGTACAGAGATGAGACATTTCTCACTAAACTATGTGTTTATATGTGAGGCATAAAGACGAACAAAGAGAAAGCGAGAATGAAAGTGAATGTGTGTGTGTGTGTGTGTGTGTGTGAGAGAGTGAGAGAGAGAGAGAGAGAGAGGACAGGTTTTTGGGATAAAAGGAGAGTGGTTTTCATTTGGGTTGGCATTGGTCCTCAGTCAGATTTATAGGCAGGAGAGAACACACAGTCTCTCTCTCTCTTCTCTCTCCCTCTCCTCTCTCCTTCACTCTCTCTCTCTCTTTCACTCTCTTTTTCTCTCAAGTAGATGTACAACTCTTGGCTACACTTTACCATATTCTATCTATGTCTGAAACTAATATTGATTTCAGATTTTTTTTAATAAACAGAGGACCCACCCATACCTGTGCAATCAACTGTATTATCAACAGGGAACTGACGTGATGCAAAGGAAAAGTGTGTGTGTGTGTGTGTATCAATTCAGAGAGATAGAAAGGTAGAGAGAGCCGAGAGGAGGGGCAGATAAGGCAAGAATGTAGAAATAGACAGATCAAATGAAAAGAAAAAAGGTATAGACAGCAGAAGTAGGCCATGCAGACGATACACTCTCACAGGAGTTGGTGAAACGCAGAGAAGAAGGTATGTAACTGGCAACCAGGAGAACAACAGAATATCAAAAACAGAGCTTACCAACAGAGAAGTGGGACAATCCCTGGTAAGAGTTGTTGTTTTTTTCAGTCAAGGGGATAGAAAATTACTTGTTATGCTGTAATGACTTTGTTGGTGAAATGCTGAATGTCCACTCCATGTAATTTAACCCCCAATTTCCACGGTAATGGAAAATGATGGTTTTCCAAAGGCTCAATGAGTCTCATTGTTTCCTGCTGCATAATTGGAATGACTGGAAATAGCCTAATGGTGGGTAAATTACACCGAATACTGTATGCTGCACCGGACGAAGAGGAATGAGAAAAATGCTGTTATTATTTGTGTATAATTTGAGTAAAATTATAGTCCAGTGGTAGTCCAGCATTCTTTTTTCCACTTTCACCTTAAAACTAACAGGTTTCAAGCTATGGCCTTGATGCCACTGGTAATAACTAGAAAGCCGAATGTGATTTTCACTTCTTTTTCACTCTCATCTGTGATCTATGGAGACCACCTGCAGCAGGTTTATCAGTACTGTCATTAACAGTTCAGGCCTGTGTTAGTCAGATGTTCCTTTGTGGCCGGCCAGACGCTGCAGCCATGCGCCTGAACTTGACCTTTGCGCTCATCGTCCTCCTGAGCCTTTGGACCGACGCGGTCATGGTGAGTACTGTTCAGTTTCCAGTGTAGTGTACGTAGTGTGAATACTATCTAGTGTCGACTCTCCTCCACAGGGTAAATGGTTTGTGCTGAATATGAAACGATACAAATAGTGTGAATCTGAATCTGAATAATAATAACAGACTAGTTAGGGACAAACTAACATGACCTTCACAAAATAGCATATTTTATTCAGGCCCGAGAGTTTGATTGAAGAGGCATCGTTATATGATTTGGGTCAATTGTAAATGAATATTAAAAGAACAAAGAACAATATCAATCACAAACGATTCAAATATTATATGGCCCATGTTGAACGCACTCAGGAATTATCAAGAGTCTGAATCTATTTGTTTGCCACCACAATGATCTGGGTGGTTTTAAAATAGGTGTTAAATGGGGTTGTTTTGAGGGAGTGAGCCTCAGCATTTTGGGTCAGAACTGCACCTGTTTCTCATCTGCTCTGGGAGGACTTTCAGGGCAGATGTGGGCCTGGCGCTGACTACAAAGTTCCAAGAAATATTAGTTTGGAATTGGTGGGGGGCTTGGAGAGGGATGTGGGGGAGAGGGCACTGGGATTCATGTTTCCACATCGTCTGCAGTAATATACCTTAAACTTACCTTAAATATATTGTTTTTTGTGTATTTTAGATCAGGTAAACATAAACAGCCCAGCCACCAAACAAAAATGGAAATCGCTTGACCTGTGACCCACCAAACCTAGGCCCTGTATAAAACATTTACTGTGTGTGTGTGTGTGTGTGCGTGCGTGCGTGCGTGCGTGCGTGCGTGTGTCAGGGAGGCAGAGCGCAGCGCAAACAGAGGCAGGCTGACGAGAGTCTGAGACCATATCTCGGCAGGGTGGACCCAGGTAGGACTACAGTAGTAGCAATAAGAAGTGCTAGCTCAGAACCGTGGATAGTCATTTTGCAACCTCAGAAAAAAATGAAATAGTGAGAAAATGATAACATTTGTGCTGCAAATGAAGTGGAACAGTTTGAAATATTTACATGTCCTACACATGTCACACACTTTCCCACCACCTTCCATTCTGCTCCACCTTTCCCATTTTTCCCATTCTTCTTTACTTCTCTTCCCAATCTACCATTCACCTACCTTCTCAATTATCTCTTTCATCCTTCTTTTCATCCACCACTCCCTCTGTCCAACCCTCATTTTAAATAAACAGCACTCTGTAAGGCAATTTAATTGATGTGCTCATCTGGAGCAAGTTTAACTAAGTGTAAACAGTAAGTACACGTCCTTGTATAACCACAGACAGGAGGCCTAAAATTAAACCAGTCCAAGGGAAAAATAAGTGCTAAAAAGAATAAATTTAAAAAACAACAACTAGAAAAACATTAACTTGAGGCATTATTTCTACGTTTCAGAGAAGCTTTGCGAGCTCCTGAAGTGTTATAACCCAGTGGGTTCTTGGTGCCAGGTTGTTCAGGAAAATGGAGTCCTCATCCCAAAGTGTGTGTGTCCTCAGTCCTGCCCATGGTAAATATCTCAAGGTATTTTATTACAACCTACCCACAGCCCTTTTGGTTTATTGGAAAAAAAGAAGCCTTGAGATGGAAAAAAACCCATATCAATTTAACTGTACAGCCAACCAATCAAAGTTGTTTTTGAAATGTCAGCCTCTTTTTAAGCTAAAAATGTACATCATTCATATTTATTGTTTTTAGTTAATTAGATTTGTATATGTCACGCATATACAGTTCAAGCTAAGAATGTAAAGAATGAATCTGTCTGTGTATGGTAGGTTATTGCACATCATATTTGATGTATATACTGGCGCATGTATACAGGCAGAGGGCGCCAGTGTGCAGTGTTCTGGGGAAGACCTATGGGAATGCTTGTCTGCTGCATAAAGAAGCCTGCAGAAAGAGGCGCCGCACTGGACTGGCCCACAAAGGACCATGTCTGGGTAAACATACACACATAAACACACACACACACAAACTAGCTATTTCACATGATTTGCATTATACACTAAGGTCATCCATTTAGTAGTCTGCATCAGTTCCCAAGGCTAACTGCACAGAGGAGGAGTTTGGCCAGTTTCCATACCGTCTCCTGGACTGGTTTCTGCTACTGAGTCGCATGGGAGAGTCCTACGCCCCAGCAGCACCGCCCCAGAGCTGCCTCAGCCATGCCCAGAGAACACAGCTTGCACAGGTAGCAAACACTCGCTATGCTTCACACTTGAACTGAAATCAAAAACAGCTGAGTAGCTGCACAGTGGTTGCCTGGTCTTAGTTCAGGCTAACCATCACTTCCCCAGGGAGCCACTGAGTTTGAATAAATCAGTTGTTGAATCCAAAACACAAGAACTTGAACTGAACTAGACGCGTACCTTTGAGGTAGACCTCAAACCATGATAGTCTGCATAAAGGATGAAAATCCCATTAAGAGGCTTCATGAAACTCCACGCTGCCTCTGTGCTGTTTTATTTATATGTTTATGGAAACAGGTTGGAGGTGGAGCAGCGGCTAATATGACAGCAAAGTGGACGAGATGACTGGAGAGTTGTAAACATAATAAATGGTTTGTACTGGTGTCAGCAGGTGATATCTATATCCACAACAAAATGTGTTGCTATCGTAACTGTAGACCAAAGGACAAATATCAAGGAATGACGTCCATTTGCTGAGAAAATTAATGTAGAATATCATTTGCTCGTTTTTGACACAAGACACCTCCAACGTGGTCGTACAGCAACTATACCTCATGGATTTTGTAACAAGAAATCAATATTAACATCATAAATGGCGTGTTCTTGTTATTTTTTCATGGTGTGATCGTCACATAATGACACAGGGGCTTTCAACAACACCATGTATAAATAGGACATGGTCAATAATCACTAAATTATTCAATAAGAAAGTAAATGGAGGGGTAACTTAATATCCTCCCGCCACCTGACCTGCCCTTTACTAAATGAAAGGAACACTCATGGATGATGTTATTAGATATATTATAATATCATAATCTATAACAAATTCTAGCCATGATGACCTACATAATACAATATGTAGTAATGCAGTACAAAGGTATGGTAATTATTAATTGGGGCATAGCTGGTACCAACAATTTCCATGCAAACAATGCTTGTTTATCTCTTTTACAGCACAATTCCCTCCCAGCTACCTCCCAGTTCTCAGCCTTTCTCTCTCTTTCACTGTATCTTTATATCTCTCTATATATCTCTCTCTCTCGTGCCTCTGTCTTTTGCTTTAGCGGAGGTTTGCCTTGCTGGACAGGAACAAGGATGGGAAGTTGAGCCGCAGGGACCTGACCAAGCTGCATTACAAGAGGATGCCACTGGAGCACTGTGCTACACACTTCTTTCAGTCAGTCCCACTGCCATAGCACCACCAGCTTTCACTAACGAGCTTTCACTAACAAGCTTTCACTAACGAGCATTCTAAACATTGATTTCACCTTTTGCGTAACATGACAGTTAACAGTTTTCTGAGATTTGACTGACTTCAGTCTCGTAGTGTATTATTCTCTTCTAGGGCTGTTCCTTTTTGGTTTATTAGTCAAGTAATTAGTTGTTAGCTATGTAATACATTCTTTAGTTACTCGGTTGGTTTTAATTACATTTTTTGTGTTGTATAAACTATGTTATAAGCACATGTCTTCATAATATATAACCTCAGAAAATGATCCACATATTTATTGGTCACATACATGCACACATGGTCACATAGTTATTTACAGGTCTTTTTAGATTTTACTTGAATTTGCACGATTCTTGTATTTGCAGGGACAAGTCGTAAAATCTGTCAATTATACGGACTATTTGATGAGTCAATAAAATTGTATTTACTATCAGATGATCAAATTTTAATTAGTCAAGGACAATCCTAGTCCTCTGGTTATCCCCATACCAACATCCTGTCAGGTCACACCCCTGTGATTCTAACCAAGTTCACAATGTGAACTGCATAATCAGCGGGCAAAAGCACGATGGTAGCAACGACTTGTGATGTCTTCCTTATACGACCAGTTTACTGCAGAAACCTCACCTCTCAAGAAAAGTCAGCTTTTTGAATATTAAAGGCACTATATATGATATTTTGAACATTAATATAGCAGCAAACAACTATTTGCTATGTAAAGATATAGTGGAGTAATGGCGTCCTGAGCAGAGAATGTTCTTTGTTTTGGTAGCCGGCCCGGCTGAGCATGCATGTTAGTACATGTTAGTACATGTTAGTACATGTTAGTACATGTTAGTACATGTTAGTGCATGTTAGTACATGTTAGCGCATGTTAGTGCATGTTAGTACATGTTAGTGCATGTTAGTGCATGTTAGTGCATGTTAGCGCATGTTAGCGCATGTTAGCGCATGTTAGCGCATGTTAGCGCATGTTAGCGCATGTTAGTGCATGTTAGCGCATGTTAGTGCATGTTAGTACATGTTAGTGCATGTTAGTGCATGTTAGTGCATGTTAGTGCATGTTAGTGCATGTTAGTGCATGTTAGTGCATGTTAGTACATGTTAGTGCATGTTAGTACATGTTAGTACATGTTAGTGCATGTTAGTACATGTTAGTACATGTTAGTACATGTTAGTGCATGTTAGTACATGTTAGTACATGTTAGTGCATGTTAGTACATGTTAGTGCATGTTAGTACATATTAGTGCATGTTAAGTGCATGTTAGTGCATGTTAGTGCATTTTAGTACATGTTAGTGCATGTTGCATGTTAGTACATGTCAGTGCATGTTAGTGCATGTTAGTGCATGTTAGTGCATTTTAGTACGTTAGTGTATGTTAGTACA
>OMKK01091024.1:0-12273 GCA_900302305.1 Polymixia japonica
TATATATAAGTATGTATGTACAGTATATATGTATGTAGTATGTGTATATATAAGTATGTATGTACAGTATATATGTATGTATGTACAGTATATATGTATGTATGTACAGTATCTATGTATGTACTGTATGTATGTATGTACAGTATATATGTATGTATGTATGTACAGTATATATGTATATATGTATGTATGTATGTATGTATGTATGTACATACAGTATATATATATGTATGTATGTATGTATGTACAGTATCTATGTATCAGGCTCAGTTAGCCAGCTTATCTCATTTCCTGAGAACAGGCCTTGTTCCATTTTAATTGATTGTATGTTTGTATATGACAGGGTGCCATGGTGTGACTGGTTTCATACTCATGAAGAGACATGACAAGTGGCAGCTGGTAAACAAAAGGGTGCAAGATGCCGCCACCACCATTTCCCTTTTTCTTCAATGTATCCATTATTTGGCAGCTATACAGTTAGAATATGTCATCTCTTTGTGTAATGTGTAATATGAATATATACATATATTATCCGCACACCGCATGTTGCAGGATTCTCTCCTTCTTATGTGCCCACAACTGGCACATGTGGTTAAGTGCTTGAAGCAATTATACCAACAGTTGAATTAAGTGATGCATTTAAACAAGATAAATTAAACCAATCCACAGCATAGAATTGAGTAAAAATGGGCACCATGTTGAGGCCCTCCAGGTACTTGACACTTTATATTAACTGGAACTGACCAATCATGTCTGCTGGAAATAGTTAAGTGCTCTCAGAATTATAGACAAACAGCATTGAGTCTATTAATTTATACAGTGATTTAGTTGTTTTCTTTCAATTTTGTGCTTGTTTTGGATTCTTTCGTAAGGTAAAGTGAGAGGATTCCTTGACATTTTATTCAAATAAAATAAAATTCTAATAAAATGTGATATTAGTTACTAATTAAATCCTTGACACACTACAGTCCATTACTTGAGTCATTTTTTTTCAGTAAGTATCTAGCTTGACAATTTTGAATGTTCAATGTAGTCAATTCTTAAAAGATAAAACACATTTTTGGCCAAGGACATACTTCTTCAATAGAGGTCCTGCGGATGGTAACTGAACTGGCTTCAAAAAAAAAAAAAAAAGGCACAGCCTCATCTACAGAATGTGTGAGCAGCTGCCTCTGGATCTGACCCACTGTCATCTAATCTTTAACAGGAAGTACATTAGGCTCTCACCATCTTCAGCCTGCAAAGAAGTCAGAGGAATGAGAATATCTGAAAATACAGATTAATATACAACAGCGAGAACATCGGATGTTCATTTTCTTTCAAAACAAACCTGCATGATTCGGCATCTGAACACTTCATAAGACAATGCTCACTATACTTAAGAATGCCGTCTTATTTTAATTGAACTTCCGGGCTGGACAGCTGATTGTGGTGGAAGCCAACAGAACATGGTAAGAGAGGTGGAACGTGCGCCGTGTCGGTGTGTTGTCATAGATACAGAAGCACTACGACCACTAGAACAATGGTTCTGAATATCGGTGGACATTCTTGATCATCTGCTCATACTGTCAATTCAAGGTCAATGTGAGAAAATCATCTTGGGGCCAGTTTTAAGGGATTGTTTTTAAGAGTTGCCCTACTTAAGAATACGTGCAAGTAAAGTAATCTGCTGGATTTGGAAAGATGGTGCTGATAATGAGGACATTAAAAGAACTACTAACTAATAGAGGTACAGTAGAGGAATAGAATGATTATTAAACCTTTTATAATGGAAACGATTATTAAACCTTTTATAACAATAATAATAATAATAATAATAATAATAATAATAGTGTTCAAGCTCAAGCAGGAAGAGATGTAAAACAAGCGTTATGTCAATCAGACCCAACAGACGTTATCTATCCTATGAACATCAATGAACTAGTGAAAAGGGACTAATAGTAAACCAGCAGAACAAAGACAAACTCCCCGTCTGTTGTGATGAACAGTGTGGCTTTTTGTGGCTGCGCGCCTCCATTTTGTACTGCCCTCCTCTTGGGATTTCCTACGGCGAAGTAGCTTTTAATTCACATTCTGCTGTATGTGCCAATAGCGACCCTTTAAAATCAAAATGAATGGAAATGAAGCTATAATTTTACAATGCTAATGCTAAGTGCCTGCTGTTATCTGGCGGCTTCTGTTGTCAGCTTCACAAACACACACACACGCTGATTTTGCCTCCATGTTTACGCTATCATTGTTCTTTTGTTTTGGAGAAGATTTCTGAATGAAACATTCACACATACACACAGTGTGCACTCGCAGCTGATGCTGGCCAGAACTGTGAATTGGCTTCTACACAGTGCTCCTTTCTTTCCCGTCCATCCACTGTGCTTTTAAGCAAATATTGCGTAATGTTTAGTTTATACAGTAGGCATACCTTGTTTGATTTTAATTAATCCAGTCAGGGGCTAGGTCATATGCTCTATTTTAAGCCAGTTGATAAAGCTATCTCTTTCTCCATGGTTGAGGTGTAATTAAGGAGATACGCCGCTGCATTAGCTGATTGTAAACAGTTCAAACAGTACTTAAAAAATGAGAAGTGTATCCAAGCACAGGCATTTTGAGATATGACTCCAAGAGCTTGCCTCTGGCTGACAATGAGATGTGAGGCAAACAGACAGGCGGCCTGATGGAAAGCCCGACTGGTAGTTTGAAAGTACGTTTTTAAATAAAACACATTATCAGATAGCAAACTGCAGACAGCCAGCCATAGTGTTCCTTGTGTGACTCCATGGATGGAAAAGAGCCTCCAGAGGCAGAGAGGCAGAGAGGCAGAGATGCAGAGATGCAGAGATGCAGAGAGAGAGAGCTATTAGCTCCAACAGCATTGGGTGATCTGAATTTAATGCCAGGATTAATGCCATCCATAGATTTAGATTTGGTTTATGGCTTTTCAGGTTATGACTGATTGTTCAGCGTGTTTTCAATTTTGTGAAGGTAAGGAGAATGCTGTGGGAGTACACTCATATTTCTTCCTTGGTAAAGGGAAAACATCAAAAAAGGTTGCCTTGCACGTTTGATAAAGAGGATACTTGCATGTGAGTATAAAAACGAAATTCTGAGATAACAAATGAATAGAGGACAACACTGAAGGTCTCCATCTCTGTTTTATTCACTCTTTGAGGGCTGCGTTAGCTACCGTCTACGTTTCCTAGACACATCACCATCAAGCAAATTAGCGGTTCACTTTAAAATAAAACTAATATTACCACAGTCGTGGTAGAACGGAAGGCCGGCTGTCATATCAATTGGCTTTATGTTGTTATTAAACATTCTGTTAGATACGTGCACACAGCGCAGCATGTTGGCTCAATTGTCTCGTGGCTTCTGTCAAAGGGGAGTTTTTTGTTTCTGAGGAACCGAGCACTGGAGGAAGGCAAGTTGAAACATCCCCAGGATAGAGAAAAAGTTCCAATTATAACAGGCTATATTTCTCTTTGAAAAAAAAAAAAAAAGCATGGTGAGGGGGATGGATGTCAGGGCAGAATGACAGGAGCTCAAGGGGGTTATCACTAGCTCAACCAATTACCCCACAATGGGCCGGAGAGACTAAATACAGAAGAATCAAAAAGAGTCCATCAAACACGCAATTATGGAGGACATGAAACTGCAAACAGACAAGCTTGTGTCATAACAGTGAGATGCTCCCACAGTGCAATTGTACAGGACGAATGAGGATGACTCAAAAAAAAGAAGTGACAGTTTGTTTGGCAGTGTAAACCACTAATGATTCTACGGTGATGATTTTACGGTCCCTACTGCATACGTCACATTATCAAATATAAGGCTGTGGAAGTTCTTGGCAAGCAACAGATGTTCCCACACCTGCACCTTTTTATTTTTCGATTTTAGTCAAATTTAAAGTGGCAATCTCGAAGATCTCCGTTTCGTTGTCTTTATATGATAAATGGACCGCATTTATATAGCGCTTTTCTAGTCTGTGGAAAGCGATTTTACAGATCACGCGTCTCATTCACACACCGATGGCGGCGGCCGTGCGAGGCGCACACCAGCTCAACGAGAGCAGTTAGGGGTTCAGTGCCTTGCTCAACGACACTTCGACGTGGTCCCGGGAAGAGGCCGGGGATCGAACCGGGAACCCTTCGATTACCGGACGACCCGCTCTACCGCCTGAGCTACCATCACCCCCCGGTGCCCTTTGGCGGCACCTATGGCGAAAAGCGGTAATTGCAGGTGTATTTTTGGACCACTTCAAAGGGAACACGTGCCACTAACGCTAATTTGAATGTGAGGAGGGGAAGTCGCCACAGACACCCGGTTCTTAATACTCATAATACTGCAAATGCAAGGGGTTTCATCAGTGGTCCATAGGCTCAATCACCATTGTGTTACCTCATTCAGTGATACTCTTTGGAGATCTTCGAGATCTCTATGGAATTTTGTATCTTTTCAGCCTCTAGTAGTTAAATGGTGGAGCAGAGTTGTGGGTCCGTTGCAGTCAGTGTGTGTCAGTGTGAAGTCAACAGGCTGAACTGGACCCAACCTACAACCCCAATGCACATTCAGATGAAGGCTGTCAATCAAGCCAAGGGGAAAATAATGACTAAACCAAAACCTAACAAAATCTTGCGCTGGTAAACTAGAGATTATGTGGCAGAATACGGTAAAACTGGGATTCAGTTCATAGATTATATATGTAAGAACTATACTTTGATCAACTGGGACCAAAACGAGAGTTTAAAAAATGCTGACATTCCAATATGCTGACATTTGCCAAGACCCTGTACAGCCAAGTTAACTATTGCATTTCTCCATCGGATTTTCTTGATTTTAAAAAAAAACCTTTGATAAACTGCTCAAGGTGTGAAAATTGGAGGGTAAAGGTGAGGTCACACATCCTTTCACTTTCACTGACCTACTGTCTTTGCAAGATTGGGTGCCATTCAAGTACAAAGTAAGGACTGCGTTTAGAGACCCTCAATCGAGGCCTAATCACATCTTCTATGTAGAATCTAAAAATGTGATCATGGATATAAGAATCTTTAGTTGTGACTTTCTGAACAAGCACCTCACTTGGTCAATAGAGAAATTGGACAAAATATAGCAATTGCATCTATGACCATCATCATATAATTTTCAAACATTTTAAATCACAGTACAAACTCCTTAAAGGAACAGTTCACACACTGTCTGTGTGACTTAGAGCGTGGCAAAAACCAATATTAAACTGTGAATTCTTACTATAATTCATTTTGTGGGCCAATATTAAAACCATTTTATGTTGTGCCCTTAAATAAAGGGGAATAGTCATGAGGGAAGAATGAGTCCATGTGCATCTCTAGCCTTCACTCGTCTGTATCCAGTCATTTATTATCACCACAGTTACTACGACTAGAGTATCTCTTTAACTTCTAACTATCTTTTCACCCAAACTAAGACATGTAATCTGAATTAAATTCTATACTTTTAAGTTTTTAAATTCCAATAATGACAAGGTGAACAATCGGACTCTGGCGGGACCATGAGGTCTCCGGTAGCTAGCTTATACTATACATTGTTGTTAACCAGAAACTTTATCAGAAACAGAAACAATACCTCGTCAAAACATATCTCCCTTTCACATGACAACAATAACATGGGGGAAACTCTTATTAGCATCACAATTTCTGTGTTTTTGGGGACAGTAGTTACCTTAAATAAAGGGGAATATTCACGAGGGAAGAATGAGTCCATACGCAGCTCTAGCCTTCACTCGTCTGTATCGATCCCCCTACTGGAGCCCCGAGGCATTACTAACCAATACCTGAACAACTAACCCTTAACAGACAAGACATCTGCATCACTGACCTGTCTACTACCCGTCACATTTACAGGCCACTTCCCCTGAATATATATGAAGGCTCTCAGTCGAGCCAAGGGGCATATATATATATATATACACACAGGGCTCTACGCTTACATTTGTTTTTAGAGCACTTAAAACACAATCAAACAAGGACATAAAAATCTAAGCAGGCTCGCAAAAGTACAAACGGTTGAGGCAGAATCCAAATCCACAGGCAAGGTCAGTACACGATCAGGAACAGAAACAGGCAGGCAATAAACAACACTGGAAAGCTAAGGCACAAGGCACAAAGACTGAATAAATGACCAAAAATTCTCGACACTTTCAGGATTCTACTCTTAAAGGTATGTCCGAAGTGGAGAGCCAAACTCTCTGACCAGGTGTGTAACGGGGTGCTGTGGAGCACCTCCGGTTGGCTGCTCTTTGATACCTCTCAGAGGCTCGGAGAGCCCGGTATAGTATGGCATTTCCATTCATTTGAGCCAGGTACGACGGCAGTACCTGATAAATGCCTGGATGGAGGGAACACTGGTCTCTTTCTCCTGTTCCGGAAAGAGTGGGGATTGATAGCCTTGGGAGCACTGGAAGGGGGACAGGCCCGTGGTGGAGGTGGGAAGAGTGTTGTGGGCATATTCGACCCACAACAGCTGCTTGGCCCAGGAGGAAGGAGCACCAACACACCGTAGGGCTGTTTCCATCTCCTGGTTCTTTCATTCAGTTTGGCTGTTTGCGGATGGAACCCAGAGGACAGGCTGACTGAAGCCCCCCCATCAACCTGCAAAATTCCTTACAGAATCAGGAGGTGAATTGGGACCCATCTGGGAAGGCCATGCAGGTGAAAAACATGATACAATACAAGTTCAGCTGCCTCTTTGGCAATGGGGAGCTTGGGCAGAGGAATAAAGTGTGCAGTCCGGAAAAATGGTCAACAACAGACAGAATGACTGTTACCTTCAGAGGGGGGCAGACTGTTGACGAAATCCAGGGATATATGGGACCAGGGTCGATGAGCATCTAAGTGAATACTTAGTTTGCTTATACCGTGTACCAGCTCTGGTTTGGGCAAATGCATTCTGGCTACATCTGCATCGTGCGTCTAGACTCTAGGGGGGCATGGTTGCGTAAGCTAGCTTGTTTGTTTACTCTCCAGCTAGCTAGTAAAATAGTTCTAATTCAAATAAAGCATTGCTCTTATTCACAATGAATTCTGAATAACCATAAAATGAGCGAAGACCATTATGACAATACTGTGAGCTTCCTGTTTTCAAAAAGGACATGTATCATGGCTTTTGAGGGCTCAAACGATAGCCCTGAAGGATTGTATTGGATGCTGATATTGAGGACTGGCAGGGGTTGGAGAAGATTTGTGTTGGGAGCAAATGGGACAAGCAGCCACATACTCCCGTGTGTCCTCTTCCATGGAGGATCACCAGAACCGCTGACGGAGGAGGGCCAGAGTGTGCTGCACTCCAGGGTGACAGGCCAGATGAGAGGAGTGACTCCCAGAGCGGAGATCCAGGACAAATAAGATTGTTTAACCTTACCATCAGTGTTCTAGATCAGCTCCAACCACCCAGGCAGGGGAAAGGATCTCCTCCATCTCCACAGGCCACAGGCACAGGGGGCGTTAGTCAGCCCGAAGGGAATGACTAGGTATTCATATTGACCACTAGGAATGTTAAACATAGTCTTCCATTCACCCCCCTCACGAATACGGACCAAATGATAAGCATTTCTAGGGTCGAGTTTGGTGAAAACAGTGGCACCTTGAAGCATTTCAAAAGCAGATGAGATGAGTGGGAGGGGGTACCTGTTCTTCACCGTTATGTTGTTGATTGGGACAATGAAGGGCGAATGATGCCAGCCACCAGAGACTCACTGATGTATTTCTCCATGGTCTGCCTCTCTGGAGCTGACGGGGAGAACAACTGATCCTTGGGGGGAGAGGTGCCAGGGAGGAGGTCTATGGCACAGTCGTAGGGTCAGTGGGGGAGCAGAGATGTGGCATGGGAACGGTTGAAGACCTCCTTCAAATCCAGGTAATCAGGTGGCACCTTAGACAGGTCAGTGAACTCAGAAGGAGAGGAGACATAACAGAGAACTATGGAGAGGAGACATAACATTTCTCAGGCACACAGCATGACAGTACTCACTCCAGCCTAAAAGCACGCTAGTATTCCAATCAATTTAGAGATTGTGTTTAGCTAGCCAGAGGTAACCCAGAATTACTGGCAGTTGAGGGGCATTAATGAAATCACATGAAATGACAGTCTCATGATGGTTACTTGACATGCTGAGGTGCACTGGAGTGGTGTGGTGGGTGACTGAGGTGAGGAGGTGACTGTCAAGAGCGCTGGCCTGAATGGGAGATTCCAGGGGTTTCTGTGTAATGTTGAGTTGGCGAGCCAACTGGGAATCCAAAAAATTGGCATCCGCTCCTGAATCAATAAATACGGACACGGTGTGTGTATGAACTGTGCATGGATTAGTGGTCGGGAGGGCATTTCAGGGATTTGAACCTGGCCCACCAGTGCCCTCCGGATTACTGGTGAGCCTTTCCTTTTATGGGAGATGAAGCAACGAAGTGTCCAGATTGACTGCAGTACATGCAGTGATTCTCCTGGCGACGTTGAAGGAGTTCCTCTGGCGTGGTCCGTGACGGGTCCTTCCCAGCTGCATGGGTTCGGAGTTGTTGGTGGCGCTTGAAGGCAAGGCGGGTATTTGCCTGACTGACTCTGTGGTAACAGAAGAAGAAAAGCGGCCGGGTGCACGGGAAACTGTGGAATAGAATCTCTCAAGATTTCTCTCTCTCATACGGTTATCAATAAGTCAGATTAATAAGAGCATCTAGCTCAATGGGTAATTCCTGAGCAGCTAAGTTAATCTTTGATTAGACAATCCATGGTAAAAGGCATCATACAGAGAGGGAGAGTTCCACTTACTTTTTGTGGCTATTCTCCGGAATTCAATGGAGTAATCAGCCACCCGCTACATCCCCGGCTGCAGGTTTAGCAGCCCCCTCGCCACCTCCCAGGCTGAGGCTGTGTGATCGAACACTTTTTTTAAATGTCCTGAAAATGCCTCCGCAGTGGAGCACGCCCATCGGCGGCTGAGCAATTCCTCACAATCAATCCCTCTGAACAACATGCCAATGTTATTAGTTATTAGAAATATTATCGTCAAACGGAATGATCAATCATCTTGGCAATGGCTGAAGTCAATCTGCACCGTGATAGCCCTTGCCAATCTCCGTCAACAAGACATTAATGTTAATTGAGTAAGATAACAGCACAATTTTGTTTTCATGCTCTTGGGGGTCCCCCTGGTGGCCCCCTAAGCGACTGCTTAGTTTGCTTATGCCATGGACCAGCTCTGGCTTGGGCTTCTGGCTACATCTGCACTGTGCGTCTAGACTCTAGGGGGGCATGGTTGCGTAAGCTAGCTTGTTTGTTTACGCTCCAGCTAGCTAGTAAAATAGTTTTAATTATTATTGAATGAATTCTGAATAGCCTAACCATAAAATGAGCGAAGACCATTGTGAGCTTGTATGTCATGGCTTCTGAGGGCTCAAACGATGAAGGCCTGAAGGATTGTATCGGATGCTGATATTGAGATACCGCAGAAGTTTCTCAATACTGAACCGATCAGTGACATTTTTGCCCCGTATTTATTACAATCACGCCACACTATCGATAAAGTGCCTAACTTCAAAAATAGCGAACCTAGCCTTTAACAAAAAAATCGCGTAGTGCATCTTTAACGAGTCATCGTCCACAGCGAGGCTAGGCGCGCGGCGCGTCTCCCAGGGCTACAGTAGAGCTCGTGACTCGTGACGCTTTACGCTGCCATGTTGGCAGGAAAACTGAAAGTTCACTACGCACTTTAATTCCAAGGACACTGAACGCTATGTTGCAAAACTTGATATATTAAACATTACAGACCCTTATGATGCCCACTGATGCTTTTCACGAGTATTGAAACAACCTCGTCCCACTCTGGAGCGTCTTTGAAAGCCTACAAAAGTACAAATGGACGAAATCTTGGATTTGTGATGAATATTCAGCTTTTGGAGTCTACCTGCTAAACATTGCTTTGTCGTCACTGGAAGGGTAAGTGTCACTTCGTTTCAGTTAACATTAAGCATAAGCAACGGGCGGTGTAATATAATCGGTGTGCTACGTTGTATGTAGCGTTACAGTTAACTACATTATCACTGTGAATTAATTGAATTGAATGAAGCGACGTTCCCGCTTTACTGCCAACATGGCGGCGTTTTGATTTCGTGACGTCAACTACCAGCAGGTCCTGCGCACAACGTCAAGTGAAGAACGGACCCGGAAGTTTCCACGTCAGGTTTCCATTTCAAGTGTAATGAATAAATAATGGACTTGGTAAAAATGAGGTCCGAGGTGCGCTCACAGCAGCATCTGTGGTCCAACAGGAATTTAGCTTATCTAGCCAGCACAGGTGAAGCACATTGTGATTGATGAGGAGGCTATCATCAGGGAGCACCTGGAGACACGAAGCCAGCCTCAGAATGGAGAATTAAGGGCTGAGCTCTAGGAGAAGCTTGTTGGCCTTCGAGCCTGAGTCCTGTAGAGTTCGAGTCCTGTAGAGGAAAAAACCCTATTTAAATCCAATTAGTAGGATTCTGTCCTATGTTCTGTAGACTGAATGGGTATGCTTTGATGGAAAATAATTTCCATGAACTAGCTCTTGTCACTGGGAACACAAATGTTAGTGTTTTGACAGAACCAATTATAGATTGGTGAACAGTTCTCATCTTGTGCCCTTCATAGGTCTGAACTGGCTGATGGCACGTAGGTGGTGAGAATCATGTTTGACGTAGCTAAAACGCCACAAATCTGCTCTGTCACGCAAACAGTTCTTAATGGCTACGATGCTCTTCACTTGCATCCTCCTTGAGCTCCCTGTGGTCATTATGAAATCATGGGTGAGAGCAGGATAGCGGTGGGTTTTATAAAGAAATGCAGAGAGGTTGGAGGAGGTGGCACAGAGTTGTATTTATGCAGTTTGGGGTTAAAAAGTAGGGATGACTTTTAGAAGTTGAAATCAAATAGCCATTCTAAACTCCTGACAAAAGAAATAGCTGTTAATATAGCTGTATAGAATTGTCTAGAGTTATCACTCATTGAAAACAGTTTTCAGATCTTGCTATAGCAATCGTGTGTGGTGACATTGTTCACAGCGTCAACACTCATTTCAGTCATTGACATCACCTCATATTCAGCATTCCATTAATTAGACCTCCTACACGTAAACAAGTAGTAAGAATGTTGGACCAACAAGCATAAAAACCAACTGTTGCAGTTTTTGATTGAGATTTTTTTTAACTCTAGCAGAGCCCACAATACCACTTGGTGGTAAGTGTGTAGCTTGTACGCTTCAAGGTGTTAGTTCTGGACTACCTTGCAAGCAAATGGTGCACATCTTTGCAACTTGAAATGCAATTGAAAGAAAGTTAAAGCAATCAATGCCTTTTTTTTTTTTTTTTTTTCTCTCTCCCAAAAATGGTCTTTGAGTATGATTGTGGGTATTTATACCAGGAGATTTAACTGGTTCTGTCCTTAAATGTATAAAAAGTAGGCTTTTAGTCGAAGTTAGATGTCAGGCTGTATGGTATATGCTGTTATGGGATGGGCACAGATATTATATAGACTGAAAACCTAACTATCCTCTTTCATTTTCTGAATGCCACTTGACAATGCTGAAAATGTCTTCTTTTAAAAAGATGACAAAATTGAAAGCCTCAGCATATGAGAACTGCAATATTTAAAGAAAAAAGCTTGGGGACCTATTGTAAAAATAGACAATGCACACGGAGGAGAGGACTTGAGAGAATAGAGAGAGAGAGTGCTAGCGCAGGGGAAAAAAGGGACAGGAAGAGAGGAGGAGACAAAAGGAGTGGTGAAGCAGTTTTTTGTAGGCTGCTCAGACAGAAAAAGGGATGTGTGGGTGTGTGTCCGCGTCCGTGTGTGTCTGTGTGCGCTGGGGAAAAGGAGAAGGGGGGTGTGTTCACTTGGAGACAGCAGGGGCGGCTTATTAGGAAATCATCCCTCTTAGCCAATGATTTTTAAGAGAGAAGCAGATGTCATTTGACTGAAAAGTAGCACCTCCCAGAGCCGGCACATCCCCCTCAGTGTAACGGAGAGCTACAGTATGTGAGAGCGCCCGCTGTCAACGCTCCTACAGTTCCTCCTCTCCTCTCCTCTCTCTCTCTCTCTCTCTCTCTCTCCCTCTCTCTCTGTCTGTCTCTCTCGTTCTTCACTCCTTGCGCTCACGGAAACACCTTATCTCCTTCTCTCTTATTTCTCTCTCTCTGCACTCGCTGTCCGTTCCCTCTCTCTCTCTCTCTCTCTCTCTCTCTCTCTCTCTCTCCTCTCTTTTCTCTCCTCTTCTCTCTC
>OMKK01091033.1:1701-14270 GCA_900302305.1 Polymixia japonica
TTTTATTTTTTTTTTTTTAATTTTTTTTTTTTTTTTTTTTTTTTTTTTTTACATCAATGAAATAAGTAGTAAATGAAAGACTAGTCTTGAATCCACAGCGGTTCATCACAACTTTTCAATGTTGTTTTTTCAGAGTTTTGAGCTTAACATTCAGGGCCTGAAAATTACACACACCAATAGCCACAGTCTGTTAATTAATATAATGGTGGCAAATGACCAGCTATCATTTTGCTACTTTGGCTAGCAGCCCACCTATCTTCAATCAACATTCTCTGCTTTAAAAACTAGTCCAACAACTAAGTAATTAATTTGACTGGTGAATCCACCAGTTAGCAACAAAAATATGTTCATGCTATGCTAACAATATGGCTCGTTGCATTGGAAATTTTACATTTAATTTGGGAGTTAAGATCTGATGTTGCAGCTCTAGTTGTTGGGTTTTCAGCAGTAAAATGAGTCACACTGATGTGTAAAACTGTAGCCATGCAGACCAACCTCATTCTACTGTATGCCTTAGCTTACTTAAAACAACTAGCCTACTGCCTACTCTACTGTTAGCACTTATTGTAACTCTGGATAAGAGTGTCAGCTAAATGCCAACATGTAAATGTAAACTAAAAACTAAAAGTGGATCACCTATCAAACATTCATGATGTTCTTTCTGGGCAGCACCACTCATGGGGGACATGTGCCCTTTCAGTATCAAGGACATGCAGTGGGATGGTGCAATCCACCATCCGTGACATCATGACACCACACATCCATTCTTGTTGTTGTGGATGTGTTAGTCACTCAGCGAATGAAGAGCAATTTGAATGTAGGACAGCACTGTGCACTGTAGACACAGCATATGCCTATCTGGGCCAGTAGACAGAGAACAAGGATACAGATTTCCATTTGAAAAGTGATTACACTCAGGGCACTGATTAACTGCGCCATGATGAGAGTAAAAGCACTACATGTCTGCTGCCATAATATGAAAGTATTGTTAAAATAATTAAATTAGATTATAGCATTAATTAATTTCCGTAATGTATTGCAGCTGATGTAGGGGTAGGTTGTCTTAGGGTATCCTACAGTTGTGCCCTTCGATAAAGAAAATGGGTTGCTGCTGTTGAAATAAGGGGACACATGCATTATTCAACAAATAAAGGATTATACAAGTGGCTTAATTAATTGAATGGCCCTGGCCTAGTGTGATAGTAGTGTCAACACAGAGTCATCATCTCTCTCTGTCTTTCTCTTTTCCTCGTTATATCTCTTCCCCTAACTCTTCATCACTCTTACAGGACTTTATTTCTCACTTTCCCTTCTCACCATCTTCTCTCCATCTCTCATCAATCGATAGTTAACATAATACCCACGCTGCACTGCTGCTAAGACTACAGATCAAGTGGAGGATGGGAAAGATAGTTGATTGCTCCTCCTTTTCAGCTCAGGCACAAGCAACAGTGAGGGGGGAAACAGGTTACATCTGTTTGACGTCTACTGTAGCTATAACCTTCATTTGAAATGTCTTTTTACCTAGGACACCCCAACAAATGTATTTTTAGACATTTGTAACACTATCTATCTATCTCTGTATAATATAATTCAATTGAACGTGCTTTGAAAGTCAAATCGTGAAAGTCTGAAGCATCGAGATCATCATTTGTATCAACAATCTCTCTCTCTCTCTCTCTCTCTCTCTGTCTCCCTCTCTCCCCTTCCTGGTCAATAGTAAACACAATCCTGGCGAGGAGCCGATTGCCCAGCCGTGCGTTTCTCTTTGCTCTGTCACAAACAACCGCCGAGTGGGAAACGAACAGCACCTCCCACTCCCAGAAATTGACCACTGTTATTCTTTGTTATGATCTCCAAGGCAGCGGGTACATTCATACTGTGTATGTGATGTCAAATATCAGCCCTGTTGTTTCAGCGTGATGTTTCGCAAGCCTTCCACTGGGGTGCAGGAGATAAACAATGCCATTCAGTGCGAAGTTAATCAGTGACTTCCCCAGTCCAGGACGAGCTGGTACAGGATCCTACACGCTCATGTTGATGCTTTTGTTGGAGTGAGCTCGTGAACTGGCTCCTTCCTGAAGCTCAAGTTGTATGTTATTCATGGCTGTGAAATCAGCTTTAGCACAATTACTCCCATCTCCTCCTTCACAAGCAAACGCAAACACACAGACACGCACATTTTAAAATGCTTTCTTTAACCCACTACGTTGTATTACAATTTAAAGAGGAATCAAATATTAAATGAATATAAGATTCAAATAGTCCAAAGGTTTAATAATGTTTCAGGACAGAAAAACACACACACGCATACACAGACACTCACACACATACACACATAAACGCGCACCCACGGCATACGCGTGCACACGCATGCGCGCGCGCACACACACACACACACACACACAATACACTTACAGAACAAGTGCTATCCCTAACGACAATGTCAAAAAGCTTTAAATCCATTCAGCATTTAAAGATAAACAGAGGAATCTTACACCCTCACCCCATCTTACATCTCACACCTAAACAAGTCTGACCTACAAAAAATAGTTAAAAAGAAGAATTATCTCAGGATACATTGCATGTTCCAGGCTTGCCTGACCTCAGTCAGGACAGATGCCCCAAAGGAGTGTTTTTGTACATAGTGTTGCCCAGGGGGGACACACTCCAGTGGTTATTGTTTAAAAGCCACAGTGAGCATCTGGCTGGGCCCGAGGAAGGCTGTTCCTCTCCTCCCCAGAGGAACGTCAAACAGATGAGCAACCCAAGGCTCTCACGCCCGCACTGCCACTCAAATACCCCCAAGACCAAACAGGACCACTGAAAAAAAAGTTTAGGGAAAAAAACGATTAGCCGCGGGAGGCCTGTGCTGTGCAGATTTGATGGCAGGAATCTCACTTCTCACTCAGAATCTCATCATCAAACTTATTTAGAAGAAGGCCTCATCTTTTCGACCAGCTTTCAACTGAGGCCATTCCTGCTACTACTGAGTCACCGTTTAGAGGGACCTTCAGAAATAAACAAACAGGTTAGTAGAGGTTATGGAACACATTACGGGAAACATTATAGACATTTCCTGTGGCATTGAACTAAGAGTGGGATGTTTTCTCTTTTTTCCCATCACATTCGCAAAACACAGACACAGCAAGGTACATTCAAATGGAAAGACAGACAGACAGACAGACAGACAGACAGACATTTGATTTACATTTTGGCATTTAACTGACGCACTTATCCAGAGCGACTTAAAGTGAGTGAAGAACATTCCCCCAAATCCTAGGAGCAGGTAGGTGTTAAGTATCTTGCTCAAGGATACTTCAATAGGTATGACCGCATCAAACCCATGTCCCCCCCCCACCTTCTGGTTGGGGGACGACCTTTCTACCCCTAGGCCACCCTGACACCTAAAAGTTAGACAAACCAACACACAGACACTCTCAAACACACACAAACACGCACACACATAAACTCACACAAAGAATAGTTACAAGGTTTGTTACTCAGATATGATGACTTTCAGCATATCTTCACATTTTTCACTATTCAAAGCTAGGGCATTTCACAACAAAGTTGCAGAAAAACAAGTTCTATATCTCACACTGAAAGTTTGCATACCTACTGCCCATACTGTAGAGTGGAGTTGCAAGGCGCCGTCCACCTTGAACCAAACCCTTTTATCAACACTTGATAAGAACATCGCTAGAGAACAAACCGCTGCCCTCAAGGACAACATAATTCGATAATCAACTAGTGAAATGGCTGCCCCAAAAGCTGCCCCAGCCTCATCGCTGCTCTGGACCTGGACAACGTGTGCTTTGGAGCACCCAGACTGCTGCGCTCTCCCCAGAGAGGCAGCCGTGATGCCAGTGGCTGCCAGCCAGCATGCTCCCTGTGGAATGCACTGAACAAAGATGAATGCTGTGTCCATAAATGAAGATAATGAACATGTGTTGGAGTCCTGAGGAGAGGCTCCTCACAGGGCAATAAACCCCCTCCAGGAGCTAATCACATAAATCTCAACTTGCTAAGGAAACAAAGCTCCTCTGCTGGATGTGTAGCACAGACTGGACATTCTGTTTGCGTGGTAATTGAGTCTGTTTAATGTGTTGTAAGAACATTTGCCTTTGTTTAATTGTGTTATATTGCTTTAAGATACTTTGATGACCCGGTGAATTATTGGATAAAATTGAAGAATGTATCTGAAAATGTGGAAAGTCTACCTAGGCTTGTTTAGAATCATCAGTTAGATAAAATCATCAACTGTTTGACTGTTGGAATTACAGATATGTGGTTTGAAACATATTTAATGTAAAGGACACAATTTGTAAGTAAGAGAGAAATAGATCTCCATTGATAAACCCAGAGGCAGGAAGAGATAGTGTGAAAACGTCCCTTTCTGCCCCAAAACGCTCCCACATTCAGAAGTCTATATCTACTTATCACCCCAATCGATCAGCCCTTCTTCCGCCTTTTCAGCCTTTCAGCTGGTTGTTGTTTTGCAACTAAGTGCAAAGATTACTTTTGGCGAGTAGACAATTGTTTTGTGAATCCGGTTGCGCACCTCCACTCTTTCTAATATCTGCTAGAAGGTTCTTTACTAGATTTACTACACTATTAAGTCCAAAGACTGTTTCAGAGAAAACTGCTCAAGTTTGGCAAATCTCTCCCCATAGGAGGTGAGGATTTACCTGCTTGTAGTGTGCTGGCTAGACCACTGTTCGGAACACAGCCCCCTTGGGCAGAGCTAGCCGCCTCTTTGACCGGCTTAGCTGTAATGATGTTTGAGCGTTTCGTACCACAGCCTCATGGTTACATGCCTGAAGGAATGTTGTGTGGAATGGCAGAAACGATGCACTCTATCGGAATTAGTGGTGCGCCATATCCTATTGTTCACAATAACACCGGTATCATTTTTAACGTGAACAATCATACTGTGATAATGGCAATAGCCTGACTTGTTGAAGAAACGACGTCATACCGTTACGCACGGCAACAACAAGCATGGCTCCCGGCTCCACTGTGGAGGAGTTATACACTCTAGCTCTCGCTGGAGAGAGAGAACGCATGTGGAAATATCGTCTCGTATATCGTTATCATGAAAATTTCAGAAAATATTGTTGATATTATTTTTAGGCCACATCGTCCACCCCTAATTGGAATGGATGGAGGAAACCCTGAGAATTGGTTATTCTCTCCAATTCTCTGTTCAATGGAGGGAGGAAAACAGTGATGATGTCACAAAAGGATATGTGGCCCATCCTGGACCTACAGGGTCTAAACAAGTGCATCGCAATGAGACCTTTCCGCATGCTTACCATCAGGAAGCTATTGGAACTGGTCCAGTCAGGGGATTGGTTCGCCACAGTCCACATGAAAGACGCTTACTTTCACATCCCAGTGGTGCACAGGACATTCCTGTATTTTGCTTTTCAGGGTTTAGCCTATGAATTCAGCAGAACTCCTTGGCTCCCTTCTCCAAATGCATGGACACACCTCTGAAACCGTTACATAGACAGGGATAAGGGTAGGGCTATGCATCGCATGATCCAGTTAGTGGAACACCTATTCAGTCTGGATTTTGCTATGAATAGGAAGAAGAGCAGCCCCTATCCAAGGGTTTTGTATTTGGGGCAGGGGCTTGATTGTCCAGCGTGTACGCTTGCCTCTCAGAGACCAGACAAAAGGATCTCAGCGAAGTCCTCATTCACATTCAGCTGGGCAGAACTGTGACAGTACTGTCGGCGATGCGTTTGTTGGACGTCATGGATGCAGCCCATCCGGAAGTACTGCTGGGCCTATTACACATGGGACGATTGCAACACTAGATCATGGGGCTAAATGTGGACCCCAGGTCCTTCTGAATACCCCCTCTACGGTGGGGTGAGGCACTGGAGTCACCCAACACTGGTAGCCCACCCTGGTACCAATAGGCAGGGTGGCCTGATACATATCAGTTTCACAGACGCCTCCCTCGGTGGACATGCATGTTGATGTAAAAGGTTGATGTGATGTTTCTTCTCAGGAGGCCAGAGCAGTGATGTGACATGCGTGGCCTCCTGAGAAGAAACATCACATCAACCTTTTAGAGTTTATTTTGATCCAGTTGGGTATGAAGCACTTTTATTTTCTGCCTTTCAAAAGGAAAAGGCAGGCCCTTTATACAATAGGATAAACAAGCATTTACCAGATGGGCTTTAGCATGGTCTCACATAGAGACTTATCTATGATTTGTCTAAGGAAGTTTGCAGCTGGTGGAAGCTGTTCTAAGCTGGACATAACAATAAGATAAAGTGAACAAAAGGTAACGTAAGGCCATGTTATATACAGTACAAGAGATGACAAGAGAATACAGAATAGGTTGGTAATAAGAATAACACAATGTTGAATAGTAAGATATTAAACACAGGCTTCTACAGAAGCCATCATCAAAACAACAGCTCGTCCACTGGCTGTGATGCAATTTCACAAGCCTATGTGGTGTCCGGGATGGACCCTCCCATATAGTGCTAGCTCATTTTGGGGGCGTGGCAACTTCGACTGCACTGTTGAGTGGAGTGAGTGTGGAGGATGATGACGTGCAGTCTGTGTGTTTACCCAGCTGTCATTACTGTGAGTGAATAGACCAGGGCTCTTCCCCTCATGTCGCACATACTGTGAATCACACTTCAATGATCGATTCCCCTGGGCTTTAGCTGTGCTTGTGATGCTATACAAGATCCAACAAGGGATGGAGTCATCTGACTTCGCCTCTAAGCCAACAGAATCCATTAGAGGGCAAAGCCTGTGAGATATAGAATGATAGTTAGTTTTGTAACTCTAGTTCTATGATCACAGGTGAAGCCCTCTAAGCTTCTCGCAGTACTGAACCTCCTGTGCATTGATGTAAGTATGTGGAAGGGTTTGGTCGAGGTAGACAGCGCCTTATATAGGCATCAGGCTCCACTCGACAGTATGGGCCTCACCTGAGACGTGTATGCAAATATTCAGTGTGCAGCGCCATACACAGAATTGGACAAGCCAGCAAAGCCTGTTAGAGGACTTCGTCTGTGGTCATACAACTGGAGTTAATTGTTTTTCACCATTTAGTTGTATTCACTACACAATAATAATGATGTTGCAGACATTCGCATACAATTGCCTGGTATCACATTACAAGCTAATTTACAACTTGTTTAATTAAAGTAGGTCAATTAGCTAGGTCAAATTTCTCGTTCAACTATTATACCTGGTGAATAAATGCAAATCTGATTCATATTCAGATTGTTATTCTGGTTATGGTTTATATCCAGGGAATGCTCTATTTGTGCAAAACCCTGTCTAACCCGTCTGTTATATACATTAACAATGGTGAGCTGTAGTGGTGTCGCCTGACCCATTATACGGGGGCTGTAGCACCCCAAATTATTTATTATCCATTAGTTTAGTCGGTACCGTTACAGTTTGCTGGAAGTGGCTTCATAAAAAATGTACACGACCGACCGTATAAGCAATTGGCTATAGCACAGTGACGTTGTCCAGTCACAACATAGTCAGGGAAGTTGTAAACAGTTCTGCAGCGAGTGAGAGACTCTTATAACAGTCTATTACATAGAACATTAGATACATAAGTCAACTAGATAAATGCAATGTCTGACTGCTAGCAAGCACCCGTTCTTGCTCTTTTCCATACAAGAATGCAGGTAGGATAAGGAGAAATGTGTTGCTATTAGTGTTCAGTGATCTTCCAACTAGAGTGACGTGGCTCAGGAGGTAGAGCGAAGATCAGAAGAGCCCTGGTTCCCTCCCCGTCTCCTCCTCGTAGCACGCCGAAGGATCCTTGAGCAAGACACCAAACCCATAACTTTTCTCGATGAGCAGGTGCGAGCCTTGCATGGCTGCCGCCACCATCAATGTGTGTGTGAATGGGTGAATGTGAGGCACGGTTTGTAAAGTGCTTTGAGTCGCAGACTTGAAAAGCGCCATATAAATGCAGTCCATTTAGATTGTCTAGCTAAAATTATTTTTTTTATTTATCTCATAAACATGTGTTTTAAAATCCCCTATACATGGACATATGCAAACATTTTAAAAAAGACAGAAGAGACAACAATCAGAGACAGGCAGGTGACTGTTTATTGGCCACGACAAAATCACTGAGATTTGCCTTCCTCAAAAACAGAACAATGATGCTCCCACACAGCAGCTCTTACAGTAAACATATAGCTGACCCCGGTCTCTCTGGAGCTATGCTTTTGACAGTTAGAATAACCTGTTGAAGACTGATGAGAGTCAAAGTATTTTCACCTAGAGATGACAGCATTTTGTTAGTCTGAGCAGGATAAGGTTACATTTTAAGGTTTTCATTTTGTTTTAGTGCAGAGGGTTAGGGGTTAGGGACTTTGGTAATTTACAGATGTTTTGGGTTTCAGCTTGTTGCACTGATCAATTACTTTAAAATGAGAAATGATCAAATAAAAATGCCAAAATGTTCACTGATCCGCCTGTGTTTCGTCACATTTGAGTTTTTCTCAGTGATCAGGTGCAGGGTAGTGTTACTTGCTTTATTAGTCCCTTTGTTAGTTATCTAGATTGGTGTTCACTGTACAATCCAACGGTAATAGAGTTGAATCCAAACTCTACAACAATTTAAACTAATATGTCTCCCTTCAGCACCACCAAAATATGTATTGATATTGCCTATACCCGCTCTCAAAGGTCGTAGAATACAACCATTTTTAGGCTGTTTTTTTTTAATTCTCCTAGGGGACAGTGCCCCCAAACCCCCCTGGTAGGGGCTTAGTCCCCCTAGACTTAAACCTCTAGCGACGCCCCTGGTGAGCTGCACAGTGCACCCACAATCTTCTACTGCAGCTTTACTGAAGCAGCACACAGTTGTTGGCCTTGTCCAATGTCATCTTACTTGCTGTTAAACGACAGAGCATTACTGATTATAATTATTCATTTTCCTCACTCGGATTTTCCCAGCTGGTACAGGGATTCTAAATTCTAATTATGGGTCTTAAACTGCTTAGCTAATCAGCTGTGACTATTATCCCTCTCTTTGTGGCCTACTTTTTATGCAAATGGATGTTCTTTACCCAGGAAGGACCCATGACCAAATAATAGGTTGCCACCAGGGTCTAATTTACCATTTAATAACTGACTGTTATCACCTGTTGGTGGTCCTCTTGTCCCAGGTTGCTCTCCTGCTTTTCTGGTTTGTCTTTCTCATATGCTTTCTGGTGACAATACCTCAAGAAGGGCAGCACAACAGCATCCCCTGATGAGAGGCCGAATCTATCATCCCGTTCCCCCGTCCTCTTCCTTGCAGCTGAACCCCAATGGAGGCAGCTTCTGACAGTTGCATGCTGAGCTCAAGATGAGCTCTCTCTCTCTGTCACAGCTGGGCCCAAATGAAACCGGGTTCTGAAAGGTCTTCTTCACGCTTGAGATGGACCGTCTGAGATAAAAAAAACAACTTTTATTTCTTTGGGTAGTTTAGGGTAAAAGGGCTTATTCCAAATGCAGATGATGTTGACAGTATTGTGGGTGTCCTGCGTATGCTGAGGTAAAACAAGTACCCAGTTAAGTGCCTGTCCTAAACTGACCTGAGGCTCGGCTCTGTCCCAGACGTAATGAATTACCCCTCAACCTAGAACTAAGACGTGACCTTTCATTTGAAACTTACTCATCCTGGTAAATGTAATTTCTAGTATATCAGGATTCCAAGGCGTTTCTTTGCTCTGTTCAATATTCTGACATAAAACAGTAAGATTGTGTTCAGGTTTCTCCAGGTTCTTAGATTAAGGACATTTGTTTGATTTAAGGGCAGTTTATTGTTTGATTAAAATAATCGATTTATTTGATTTGAATGTTATTACTGTAAATAGAATTTTAAAAAACATTACTTTTAATTGTATTCTGTATATACTGTTCATGAAGAAATATAACGCCATCCCATATGAACTCCAAAGATGAACTACATACGCTGTTCAGTGAGGAAGTATACCTTCATAACACACGTCTAAAAAAAAAACAGATCATGAGACACAGTTCATCAGACAAATAAGTATTTCTTTGAAATTGAAGAAAATGTGTGTGCGTGTGTGTGCCTGTCTGTGCCTGGTCTCCCTTGTCACACTGCACTCATGTCCAGAGGGATAGCCAATAAAACAAGACATGTCTTTGTTGCTCAGCCTGCAGATGAGGATTTTTAGATGTGCCCGTTTGCATAGTTTACAAGACATAGTGTTTCTTGGAAATCAGACTTTAAAGCCCTATCATCTCCTCTGAATCACATTTCACCTCTTTCTCACCTCGAGAGCCTTCATAATGCTAACCACAAATACATTCCAGAAAGTTCTCTTGTGAAATTCCCTCTCTACCACCTGACCCACCCTTGACGGGCATATCGGCAATAGGTGGCGGTATAGGTTCCTATATAGGTATATATATAGGTATAATGGTGCGCTCTGTCCATTTCTGCTGTATCCAGGGTCCGGCTCAACTAGGCTTGCCTAGAATGACTGGTTCGTTTCTGTAACAGGTACACAAGTTCTGTACTGTACATATGCAAAAGTGGAAATAAACTAGCAGACTACTACCAGTGAAGTAAAAGGTCTGCTTAATATTCTACTCCCTACTCAATTAAAAGTTTTCGGAGGATTGCATGTGCATTCCATACAAGGTTCTTTTAGTTAGCACGTGGGAGGCGGGTGGTCCAGTGTGTATTTCTTACATCAGCCAGCTCCAAGGACAGTGCTGCCACAGTTTCCGGAAACCTCTATTGATCGCTTGCGCAACAGAACCTCCATCATTCTCTTCTCTGCTTACCGCTTTCCTTTGTCAGGTCAGTTGACGGAGACGCAGATGGAGCTTGAGTTCGCCGACATCACGGCGATGAGCGTGCTAGTGTGTGGGTGGGAGGTTGTGTTGTGCCAGGCCTCTTAGAGCACCACAAGCCTTTTTATTCCCGGGTAATAACGGGCAGAATGAAATCCTCCCCAGCACTGTGATGCTGCAGAGGTTAGGTAGACCCCATGCGATCGTCTTGCTCTGCAGACTGAGCCATACACCAGTATACATTAGACGACTCAACCTAATTAGTGCTGCCAAGCCAAGATACACTCTGAACACTCAACGTAAAAAACATAATGTTGTTTGTACCACAGGTGACATTAGATGTTCAAATTAACATGTTTGATATAACTCTGTATTCATTAATAACCACAAATGAGATGCTTTATAGTGCGTTTGACACTAATGTTCATTGTTATCCCAAGGTTATCCCGTAGTTCTGGGTTCAATTGTTTCAAGGCTAATTTATTTCCCAGTGTTCTTTAGCCCAGGGCTAAAGTGGTAGAATTATTTAATTAACATCAACCATGAAAGATGAGGCTAATTTCTGTTAAAGGATTTAGGAGTTTAAGATTATATCAGTGCTGGAAAATTAATAATGCACCACATCACAAACACGTTTTAGCCACGTTTTTTTTCTTCAGTCCAGAATCATCTATTAGAACCATTTACCTCAGAACGCCGGTGGCGATCTACTCACATAATCTGATTTTTTATTTTGTCAGTCTTGGCTCTAATGCCTGTTGGAGCATTAAAACTGTTGTTTGAAAACTATAACGGAGGCACCAATTCTACACATCGGGCTTGAACCTGTAGTTGTTGTTGTTTGCTTGTTGATATGCTTTATATTGAATTTTCTTCTTTCATTATCCCTGTTTTTTCTTCCTTCGTGGAAAAGTGGTAATAATAATAATAATACATTTTATTTGTAAACGCACTTTACATTGAACAAACAAACTCAAAGTGCTACAGGACATAGGACATGCGTAAAAGAAAAAAAAAATGTAATAAATGAAACCTACAACATCTAATATAAAGGAAACTAAAAAAACTAGAACAAACATAATAGTTAGAACTAGCGTACAAAATAATATCAACATGGCTGACAAATACTAGGTAACATCACAGCAGAGTGATTTGACATATGATAAACAGTAATGCTCTAACTTCATTGTTTCTAGTAACTGGCTGTGCATCCAATCTGGTTAACACAATTAAACATAGTAAATACAGCATTTCCTTCCCGAATCATTCACCGCCTGAGTATTGCTTTATCTTTTCGCTTATATCTACGGTAATCTGTTCTTTGTGTGTCTGATGTAGGATCGTGACAAAGGGGCCTTCATGAAGGGATTTATAACACAGGTTGCTGTTGTAAGTCGTTTGGTTACATTACACACACGTGAGCAGGTGCACACACTGACAACAAACGTGTACGTGTGCATACATACACACACACACACACACACACACCCAATAGAAATCTATTTTCTATTTTATGTTTTGCATATGTGACAAACATGTTTTTAGAAAGTGGGATGGCAATAAAACAGCCTAACAGAGTTGTTTTGGCCTGATTTCAGGGACACTCAAAAGGCACATACAATATTAATGGCTTTTATCATTTTGACAGTAATTTCCCAGCCTTGCCCTTGACCATCCTCCCCGTTTCCCGACTTTATCATCTCTCTCTCTCTCACTCTCTCTCTCTCTCTCTCTCTCTCTCTCTC
>OMKK01091038.1:0-30849 GCA_900302305.1 Polymixia japonica
CTCTCCTGCTCTCTCACTCCACCCCTCCCTCTAGCCAGACTTGGAGTGGCCGGTTGCCACCCTGAACTCTAGTTCCCTTTTATCCCTTCAACACATCACAGGACTTGAGATTTAAAAAGGCTGTGGTTTTAATTCAGCTGCTAGGACTTGAACTGAAGCCAAGTGAAACCAGTTCTCATGAGCCAGCGTCTTGCCTGTGGTGGTGGTGTGTGCTGGTGTGGTTGCCATATTTGACAAGGCCGACAGACAAGACATTCTGTTGTCCTTTTTATCTTCAGTGGAAGCATCATCCATTACCTTCCCTGCAAACCACACAGGGGAGCAAATGGAGTGGAGGAGGACTTTGTTTTTCTAAAAAGGGGTGTATGGCTATGACTCTCAGCCATTTCAAGCAAAAAAAAGTATAAATGTTTTGAAAGTACATGACGTGTTTTTTTTTCTTCCAAAAAGCTGCTTTATTTTGTCATGAATCACGGGTCTGGCATATTTTTTGTAAAACAAACTGAAGCCTATTTGCCCATAGCTGATGGGACAGTGTCTATTGCCTTTCTTACTCAGACATACTTGCTGGCAGTCAACAGTGCAATCACTACCAATGGTTGATGTCATCATGTCGCATATCGTCCTGCTTTTTCTAAGTTCCTTGTTTAAAAAGAAAAAGATGAGACCGTATCGTGCTGTACCATGCCATGGTTACTTTTGTCTCTTCCAAATTATTATATTTCCTGTGGATATTAATAAAAATACAACTTTTTATGGGAAAGATTGGATCTTTATTGAGGTTAGGCATAAGGTGCGCTGCTGTGAGTCATGAGGCCCAAGTTGACATCACGGTTTCCTGTAAAGTTGATCTTGTGACTAGGGCCTGTGGTCATTGGACCTTAACAAGACAGTAGGTTTGAAAATGAGTCTGTTCTAAATTAAACCAGCCAAACGTTTGTGGAGACTGAATGAAGTTTAAGGCTAGCTTCAGGGCATTTAGCCTGCTATTCATCTTGTGCCTGTCTTAAATCTTGTAAAACCTCAAGTAGAGATGTATAGACTAAAACAAGAGCCCTAGAGTTTTCTAGAATGCTCTTCATCTTTGTTAATCAAAGTGATTTGCAGGTGACTTCAAAAGGGAATGGCAATTACCGTTGGCATATTAATTAGTTATGTTTTTGCATGAAATGAAAGCCACAAGAGACTGCAATTCATGATCAGGCAGTGCCTGGTTGCTGGGTCTATGCACCCTCTGAGGCAGTTGCATGTGCTACGTTAAATAAGCAGATCAAAGCCGGGCTGGCAATATCTTATCCTGTACTACCATCTTGTGGTGGAGTATGAGAAATGCAGGTGAAAGGACAGTGTTTTTCATTTAATTACATTGCATAATATACCAAAGGTCAATTTGTTTGCATCAAATGATAAGACTTAAGTTCAAGTCAGTCTTTCCTATGTAAAAGTGTATGAGTGCAGTAATCAGGCTGGAGCCAGGACCAGCTCATTCAGGTACTGTACCTAAAACGTTCTGTGTTAAGAGTTAAAACAAGACCCACCATCAACCACATTTTAGACAGTGGATACAAGAGTGATAATAGTAATACATTTATTTGAAATAAAACCATTTGTGATACATATATTATATCCTCATACATATAATTTAACAACAGAATTGGCATTGCGATATACAAGTCTTAGAACAAATGTTTGTTCTTCATGTGCAGGCCACATCAATATACCACTAAGAGGAGTACCAGAGCTGGAGCTTAACAGATGATTACTGGTGTAGGATTGTACAATGAAGAAAATAAAGATGACTTACAATATAACTGCTATAACCTGCATAAAGGCTGCAAAATATTAGTCTTTTTATTAATTAATTAATTGATTGATTGAAATACATTATTTGAACTGACCCTGTGCAGCCATGTGCTTAAACTCTGTTGCACCATTACATGATAAATAATTTCCTCTTAAAAGCACAAGGAGAGCTACAATGTGTTTTCATGTAGGCTGAGTAGTTGCAGAATGGACACGTTCCTGAGAATTGTGGTCTTGATAGAACACTCACTCTCCAGTGATCAACGCTGAAAAACAATCAGCATGAAATGAATGCTCCTTTTAAGTTAAAATGTGATGTATAAAATGTGTAGATAATCAAATCGTGATTGTGATGATCATAGCTAAAAAAATATGGTTCTTTTTTTCTTCTTTTTTTGTTTTTTTTTACAAAAAAATATAAAATGCACAACTGCTTGTTTTATAGTGATAGGAAATGTTTTGAAGCTTTTCATATTAGTTTAAATTAATTGGTCTTACATAAACCCTTGCTCTATAATCCAGCTCCAGTGTCAGGCAGCCCTTCAATTTTATGGTTGCTTGTGATATTGTCTGACATTTTGTGGCATTTAAATGAGGCCAGTACTACATTACTTATTAACTTGTATGCATTATTTTCCGTTTTCATGATAGCAGTGCATTAATAGGGCATATTATAGTAGAAGTGCCCTAGAGACAGTCTAAGAAATGAACCACGGCAAACCTATCTTGTAGCTGTAAACAGTTGTGGTTAATCACATATATACTGTAGGGCCTCGCAGCCTGCCAACCCAACACAGCTAGCTCATGCACCAGTCTTCCCACCCAGGGCAGGGGAGTTAAAAATTGGCCTGTTAGTCCATGATAGGACATAACTTACCATAAGTCAGCATCCATGGTCCTGGGTCTCCAAAAAATGCTGGACTAGCTTGCAATCAATACCCTTGGATCACCGCCAGCCCCGCATCCAATGCTAAAAGTGGCATTGGGCTTGCCCAGTTTAGCATCCATTGTCGGGGTCATCACAGCTAGGGTAGTTAAGCATCAATGACCAGAACACAACAATGGGCTACCCTAGACTGGCCTAGCCTAGCACCCATACCCTGGGCTCCCTCATAGGCCTGGATTAGCCTATCTTCCTAGTCCTGGTTCACCACAGCTTGACATCGGTTAACTCCAGATCTCCCATGATCTCCAGCTGGTCGATGCTGCTCAGGTCCTGAACCCGGTGCCTGAACTCAAACAGGTGGGAGCCATTCACTGCCAGCTTGAACTGGTGGGGCTGGCAGAGTACTAGAATCTGACAGAAAGACAATGTACTATTGAGGGACAACTTACTGCTGATAACAAGACCACATATTCAGCAATAATACAGATAGTGATTAATGGTCATGTTAGAGACCCAAAGAATTATGTATACATTGTTTTTTTCCAGCTTCAACAACATTACAACAAAGTTGTCAGAAAAGAGCAAAATCCTTCATAGTCTCCAGCAGTGGACATTAGGTCTTTAAATCCAACCAGGCCCCAGTATGAAGGTGAAGCCTACCTCAAAGTATTCCCCTGGAGAGAAAGGGAAGAAGGGCAGCTCCATCTCCTCCCTGCCCCAGGACTCGCTCAGGTAGGAGTTCCTGATGAACATGCTTGATTTCATCCGAGGGTTCAGATGGAGAGCGATGTTCTCTGTCCTGCTGTTGCGTAGGTTCACTGTAAAACTGAAGGAGGAATGGATGGAAAAGGAAAGAACAGTCAAACAAAATAATAGTGTTAGTCCCTTTGTCTGATTTTGTCCTAGCTGTCGCCACAGGGAACACAGGGAGTCTTCCAAGCTCCTTTTTCAGTATATTACGGGTTACCGTAGTATTCCAAGATATGGGTATCATGGAGCACACTGAAAAGTTAATTCAACAGGTATTATCCTCCAAAACTGCACAACAAGGAAGTACGACATTGGATAACCCATTCATCGTATCTAGGTAAGCTAATATTACGTGCCTTTCCTATACAGGCTCTTATAGCTTACCTGTGGGGGTACATGCTGACCTGTCCCTTGATTGTGATGTGCTGTCCTGGCATCAACCCTTTGAGAATACTTCCTTTGTAAGGGAGGCTCTGAAATGTCAGAGGACAAAAAGGTTTGATGTATTTTGTAAGTAACCCAAAGGACAGTGGAATTAATTGTGCTCAGCCCTTTCATTTATTGCATCTTAATAGTTTTACAACATTTTGCATTGCGATATAAACGGCAGTGCGCGGACAAATTGTTTAGCTTTGTGATCGTGTTTTTCTGGTGTCACAAGATATTGGGCTTTATGTAGATGACGCAAAAGGTTAACTCACCAAGTCACCTGATTCTGAATATATTGCCTATTGGGAAGAGAAAGTCAAATTTAGAATAATTTAATCCTCTATCCTTTAATGCTAAATAAATGTGTGATTAAATGGAAAAAGTGGCCCCTTCTAATGATGACATAATACAAATGCTGGTAATGAACTTACTGAGTTTGGGATGTAGCCAACAGCGTGCACCCTGACTTTACCAGAAATAGAAAATGTGTCGACCCTGTCCAAAGGGATTCTGTGCTTGTACTCCAGCAAGTGAGAACCATTTACTGCCACCTATGGTCAAGAACAATGTTATTAGATAATGCATTATCTTTTTTTTTTTTTTTTTCATTAAGTGCATTCATCTCTGTTTACTTTTTACACAGCATTTTGCCCTTTAGGCACTACACAGTATAACATGTCACTGACCAATGATCACAACAGCAAAAGCTCTCCTAACAGTATGCAACAAAAACACGGCTTTACAGACCTTGAAGACGTCTTCGTGCACCAGGATGATAGTCTCAAAGGGGGCTCCCTTTTTGTAGGGCAGCTGAGGGAGCATCTCCTCTTTACCCCAGCTCTCCTGCTTCAGGTAGTTACACACCACACAGGGTGAGCCCCTGAAGCGAGGGTTGAAGTGGAGGGCAATGTCGGAACGCGGCTTAGTGCTGCAGCCACTCGACAGATCTATCTGAAACCTGCAGAGATGGAGCACATTGAGGATTTGGACAACAGTGTAAGTCCTGACACATTTGTATATTGTATATTTCTGTCTCTCCTAATCTGTTTGACTCTCTCTCTCTCTCTCTCTCTCTCTCTCTCTCTCTCTCTCTCTGTGTCACACACACACACACACACACACACACCTCTTACCTATCAGCATCTGGAGGCACAGTGCCCTGAATGATGATGATCTCTCCAGGGTGCAGCCCCCCGGGTATGGTCCCAGTGTATGGGATCACCTGAGGTGGAGAGGGCACGTTGAAGTTGGTGCATGCACTGACTGCAGCTGAACAAAAATGAACTAAACTAAATCCCTACATCCTGTATCTAGAATGTTAACTGAATGAGAAAAAACAATAGTTGGAAAATGCATTCGTCTTATCTGGCTGTATGTCCTCTGATGCATTCCATATTATGTCTGTAAGAGGCCAGATGAATAGAAAAAAGCGTCTATCTATCATCATGTAGGCCAGGGTACATAACAGAAATATCAGACCATGTTGACCACATCGCCTGTGATAAGCGTGTCGTTACAACACGCAGAGTGATTGAAAAGATATGTATATCTATACATTACATGTCTGGATTATAATATTCCATAACATATCAAGAGATAACAACAAAAATAAAGCCTCTTACCGGATTCAGGACAGTGTGTTTCGCATTTGCCACAGACATCGGGCCTCTTGTGCGAGACTACAACATGCAGCCGTTGTAAAAAAAAAACACTAAAAAAAACAATGAAACAACAAGCCTATAGGTCCTATTATTAATTTTGACGGATGTTTAGTATCCTTCGCTATATTCGGATGGCAGTGGGCATCTTCTCTCCAGCGCCCTCAAAATCCACCACATCACGCAGGCGCAAACCGTAATCATGTGATCTGACATTTATTATCACCTTATTTTATTTTATTTGGGGGGGGTCATATCACAACGAAACTGTCATTTTGCCGGGGAAAAAAATAAACGTAGTCAAACAATACGGGGCTGCAGTTATTTATTGATGTGAAGAACAACCTGCCAAGAAAAGATCGACCACAGACTAGTAAAACTTGACATTTGGGTAGGATACATTTGTGTGATATTTAGACACATTGAATCTAAATAGATCTACATTCATTGTTATGCTATGTAGTAAATCTATGGGTCAATACAATTAATGCGTTTATTAAAGAGGTACTACTTAAACGTGTTTTTGAGCTGTAAATGAAATTATATGACTGTACTATGATAAAACACGTCAATCCTGGTCTTAATTTCATAAAAATCGTCATTTCATGGGTTGAAAATGGCTCAATACGCCATCTGTTGTTTTAAATCAGCCTGAGCCTTGCAAGGCCAATGCTGAGATAGAGTCGACTGTTTTGGGATTACTCTACGTCATGACATTTATATTTTTTTAAAAATGTCTCCTGCCCTCCTGCCTCACATCCACATCTAGCCCTTAGCCTTTAAAAATGTGGTCTGAATTCACATTTGCCATCTAAGACTGCAATATTAGGCTACATTTACGAAAATGAAAATCTTCATTCCTGATGATACAGGAAAATGTCATATATGTCTTTTAGTTAGTAAACCATTCCCTACAAAAACAGTACTGTTAGCTTACTAATCTTGAAAAAGTGACAATCAAATGTAAATTGCATACTTTTATCTTGGATAAAGCTCTAGTATCAAAATGCTCACTCAGTACACATATTCAAATAACAGGCTATAAGTTATTCTATTTTTAGTAATGCTTTTCAATCATTCTTTTTTTGGCGCCACCTATGACGAAAAGCAGTAATTGCAGGTGTGTAATTGGACCTCACTTTAAAGGGAAAGTCGCCACAGACACCTGGTTCTTAATACTCACAATACTGTAAATGCAAGGGCTTTCATCAGTGGGCCATAGGCTCAATCACCATTGTGTTACCTCATTCAGTGATAGATAGTGACTTAAAAATCTGAAGATATTTGAAATGTGCACTATGCTCAGAACCTCAGTTATGCTAGTTCTCAAGGAAAAAAATAATTTGGACTTCCCTCAACATCTTCCAATTTAAGAGACTTGCACTTAGAGATCTTTTATTTCTTAAGAAAGTTTTATTGATCTGGCCCCTGAAGTCTATGATAACCCTTGTTGCCCTCTTCTCTCTCCTGTGCCATAGACAGCCCTCTGTCTGTGAAACTGACCCAGTATGGAGCCAGAGGGGTGTCCATTGTAGGCTCTCAAAAAGCAATTGATATAGTATTGCCAATGGTGGTGTGACATGTTTTAAAGTCCAACCAAAATTACAAACGATACACGTTTTTTCAGTTAGAAACCATTTGAAACAGAGTTTTTGTTGTATTCTAAATAGGAGTGGACCCAAATCCACGACAAAGACACACGAAGTAGAAAATAAATGAAAAGGTTTTAATTGAACAACTGAATAGAGGAATTAGACAATGACTCGAGAGTGGGTGGGCGGTCCAGGTCGGGGCACAAGCCAACACAGAACCGGAAGTCCATTGGTCGAAGGGTGCAGGCGACAGGCGTAGGTCGAGGGAATGAGCAAGCAGGGAGGTCGTGTAGGGAAAGCAATGGTCAGGAAGCAGGCAGTCAGACAGGTCGATGAGTCGGGCAGGAGTCGGTAAACCAGGAAGAGTTAGCAGAGATTACGATCTGGCCATGAATGACATGAAACCCCGGGTTGATATACTGCAGGTTGGTGAGCTGATGATTGGCAGGTGTGTACCACACATAGACACAGACAAAACACACAAGAGAAACCCAAACCCTGCTCACACTAAAAACCCTATCAATGCCCCTCAGTGGAAGTAGATGGCATGACAGTTTTTACCATTTTGTAACTACTTTTCATTGGTAAAATAAAATAAATTCGTTTTTACATATATAACCAAATTGTCCTCAGAGTTGCCAACCCGCTGAGGGGCACCAGCCCTACTGCATATTCATGAGTGACAGTTGAGTGACAACAGAGTTGGCTGGGATGCTGTGCTGCCATTGGCCAGCCTGCAAACATCACAATATCATAGCAGAGTGGAAGAAGCAGGGCGATCTGCCCTAAATAAAGATACAAGACGAGTCGAGACGAGCACTATTCAACATCCATCCACACTGGCCAAAGTGTTGATAAAAGCCATTATAGCAGCTTACTTGATGTAATTGGTTAGATAGTTGGCACTGCTCCCGGGTTCACAATTAGTCTGTTGCTAAAACCACTCTGCTTTTCCTCCAGTTGAGCAAGCAATCCACTTCAAAGTGTGAGCTGCAGACTCTTGTCATCCACTTTTTTTGGAAAGTTCTTCCACTCCAATTTAGTTGCTGTATCAGATGATAATGTATGCAGGGAGTCTTCTTTGCTACATCTTCCTCTTCAAAATTGACCAACGAAACTTGCGCGTCGACATTTTTGCTAGCGACTTTTGACAGGTGACGGATTGAAAAAAGAGCAGAAAGAGATAGGTGGCTCACTTGTTATTTAAAAACGCAGATTTCTTTATTTAAAACATTTATTTTTCATAGGAAGAGGTCATACAGTGTACATACAGTAGTGAGTAGTGGTATCAATGCTGACAAAATAAAAGTATTTTAATTTGGACTTTAACATGATCAATTATAAGTTTAAAAAAAACCTATTAATTTCTTGTGGTCAGTTGTAACTAGTACCTGTGTCAGTTGGTAACTAGTACCTATTGCACAGTATCTTTAGAAAGTTCTGGCAAAACACAAACACTAATTGTTATAGCTCAGTCCATGTTGGTGGGTTTGCTTCATCTGTTCACTCTCCTCCTTTTTTGATGTTAGTCATATGCCATTTCTGATGTACTGTCTTTACAGGGATCACCAAGCTAGAACTCTGTGCTGTTGCATGGCATCCTCTGCTGTGTCCAGCAATTGATTTTGTCTTTTCAATACCCAAAATCAAATTGACCTTCAGACCAGTAAGTTGTCAGTCATTCCTTCTTCCCTCCTCTCCTGTGTGGTCAGGTATCATGGTGAGCCAGTATTTTTCCACCAAGCGCTCCCTGGCCACAAGGATAGTGATGTCTGGTGGGGTGGCGGCGATCCTGGTCCAGACCAGGCTCCACCAGTTCCTGATAGACATCCTGATCTGGAGAGAGAGTCTCAGGATCTTCTCCTGCCTTATGATTCTCTGTGTCTTCACTAGCTTCACCTACCTGCCACTCAACCACAAAGGTACATCCACAGTAACTCAATAGGTACAGCATGGTACTAACACTGCCAGGGTTAGGGTTCAAGGGCATACAAAAAAGGATATGCCCTTACAGTAGTGCAAGGTACTTTGGATAAAAGTGTCCTGCAGGTGTATGTTATGCTGATTGAAAACCGTCCACTTCATCCCAAAGCTGAATTACCTCAAGTTCAACTGCCTCTATTTGAACCAGGCCTTCGTCTTCTTTGTTGGTACTTCCACCCTTTCACCTTTATCTCATCTAAAGACATTTTTGCTATGCATAGTTTAAATATTTTTTAGTTTGTTTTTTTTAGCTTTTTTAGATTTATTAACCCTCCAAGGAGGAAATTCACTTTTTGTCCTCTGGATGGGTCAGCCAGCATTTTGTCATTTAGTGTCTGGCATTTTTTTCAGAAGGAGATTAATCCTCATAGACTTCATGCAACATGCTCACCGGAGGCACATGCATGTGGCCTTGGGGTTCATGCTCACTGTCGACGACGTCAGCTGCTTCAGACCACCCTTCACTGGTAGGATGGCATGTTATTAGAGGATAGGTTCGATATTTTTGAAGTCCTATTTATCAATAGACATGATCGTGACAAATGCAGGGCATAATTTCACTGATCAGTACAGTATTAAGAAACTTACCTGTGTAGCATATTTCAACAGGCTCCAATCATGGATGTATTATAAGAACTGAATACTGGACCCCAAGATGGCGCCTATTCAATCCAATGAGAATTGCTCACCTGGCGCATACACCAAAAAAATTTTCTAGCTTGCGGGTTACTTCCCTGCTATCCGGCTCACTGCATATGCACAGTAGTGTTAATTCCATCATGCCTCTGGCCCATGTGAATGAGCAAAGCGCGTTCTGGATCTGGTGACTCGTTCATGAATTCTATGCTAGCAGACTTCTAAGGGACTTGCTTGGACTTGTTTGAAACCATGGATGTATTTATAGGCTTGGAGAACTGCAGACCGTAGATCACATAAACTATCACATATAAGGTAAATAAAATACCCTGAATAAAACTGTTACGGGTGTAGTTATGAAAAATCGCAAACCTGGAAGAACATCATCAACGTCATCATCAACCAATCCACGCGTGAGATCAGAGTGGGACGAAAACCTGCCTCCCTTTGAGGATGAAGAAGTGAGACCTGATATTATTATTTATTCAGACTATTCTTAAATTCTGTGCAGTGGCTTGAGAGAACAGACAAAACCTATTTAGAAAGATAAGTTCTCGTGTCTTAGATTCCAAAAAAACAGATTCCAAAACAGTTACTCTTTGCATTCTGCTCTTTGTATTCTTTAAGCAAAACTCATTTTACGGTACGCAAAAGTTTAATACTGCTGGATTTGCACAGGGGAGACGAGGAGACACTGGAGCACATCAGGATAGAAACACGATGTCTCTGAGCCCAGGCTGTTTCTCAACACTAACCTAGATAATACACAATGATGGATTGACAGGGAATCCAACTGGCTGTTTCATAGTAACCTAACCTTACGTCCCAAGGCTCTGGTTTCTATTCAGTGTTCAGTGCGCAGATCCTGTCTAGAGCCAGCCTACTCCAAAACTGTATCTGTTAACACTAGAAGCGCGGACTAGCGGCCATTTGACTGCTAAACACTTAAAAATATATCTCAGCGCTAACATTTTTTACATCACCTTCCTTCCTTGACTTTTCCTAAATGTGTGTTTTGTACACGCCAGTATTTTTAGAATGTTAAAATCACCTTTAGAAACAAAGTTAGAAGCTATTTTGCTCCTATTACTATGAAATAACCCCGTCAGGACCTTCCTTTCAATGTTGCATTTCTCCTTCAATGTGCCAAAAAACAGACAAACTCTCTTACAGATTATTTGAAACAATTTATTGCGTTGAGATGATTCAGATTGAATAAAATAACTGATCTTTTGAAAATTGTTGTTTGGACTGTTATTGATTCCAACTGCCTGTGTCAATAATGGCCTGGACATTTTTTGTCCAATGAGCGCATTCAATAATATCGCTCAATAATACAGCTTCATATTGTTTGTATGAAGGATTGAATATAGGCTACCCTATCCAAGTATTCAAAAAAATCAAACAAATGCATAAACAAATGACTATGAAATTAGAATATTTAGGCCTAATACCCAAACTCAATTGGTACTGAAAATCTATTTTGATTATTGCCATTGAACTGACTGTATCATAAATTGTCGCGGGGCAATATTATGAACTTCACCCACTTTAGTGTCACCAGTGTTTATGTTTTTTATGTTTTAGTAGTAGTAATTTCAAACAAATAATCAGATGCGAGTGTCACGCAGCAATAAAACAGCCTATAATATTAGGCTACATTAATTTTTGCTAAATCCAGATCTACTAAAACAACAACGGACTGAGCAGAACTATCTGAGAAGAGTTTGCTCTCAGTCCCGCTCAGCCCACTTGCCAAATTTGTCTATTTTATGCTATTTTGTAAGGCTTCAAATGTAAAATCTGGAAGAAAAAAAATATCTTGACCCGTTTTTTCCTGATTGATGATTGTTTCATATTCTCGAAATTGAACTTTCATCTTGCATCCTGGTTAGGAGTTAACTGGTAATGTAACACAAAAACAAATATGAACATATTGAATATGAAGACTAGCTCAAAACCTAGTACATGGCTGGACCTTCATAACATAAAAATCACATCCAACTTATGTTGTGATTTTCTGTTTGTGCCTTTCTCTTGTAATTTTGTCTGAACTAGAACAGTATGGGCTGTCCTCCATCTCGTCTGCTTTTCACTTCCTCCATCTGAATTTTGTGTGTCATCAGAATCAGAGAATCAGAGAATAAGACATGTAGTGCTGGAGAGGAGAGACACACTTACCACAGATCTGTTTTATAATACAGGTAGTGCTGGAGAGGAGAGACACACTGACCATATATCTGTTTTTGTATGAATCATGGCGATTTGACTGAGCAGGATTGATAGGAAACACACACACACTGGTTCGCCCACTGCTTGGATTTTGTAAAAAAAACACGTAGATAATTCCAGTCTTTCAGACAGTTCACTGTTTGGCAGTACTAGCACCCTGAACATTCAATGTAGTAGGCCTGCTTGGGTGGCTGTTCACTACATTTTCCACAGATAAGTCGCTTACACGTTTCGCAGATGTCAAGTTTACAACACACAATTTACAAAACACGATTTATTCTAGTGAATAACAAGTAAACGAATAATGGTGATTTGGCACACAGATTGAGCGGGACTTCTCCGATACATGGTTTATTATGGTTTATTGTGTCGCCGCATAAAGATTGTAGGAAAACCACAGCTTTATTAGTTTTATTAGTGTTGAATCACACCGTGCATGAACGCACACACTATTTTTACTTCAAGAATACCTTTACAACATAATCTAATGCAACATATCACAAGTCATATCTGATCAAGAGGAGCTCCTCCTCACTCCTCCCCTGTAGCTCTCATCAAGAATGTCACTATAGTGTCCTTTGTGCAACAAGCGCCATCTAGAGGCCATCGCACGTCAGCACCACTGTCCCTGTCTGATGTATGGGCGGTCAAGTGACTGCTAAAATCGCAGAATAATTGGATGCAGCAGGCCTGGTGCTTCTAGTGTTAATTTGTATCCGAGTCGCAAAGTATTCCAAGAAGTAATTGAAGAAACTTGCCAAATCCATAAGATTACATCTTTGAAGCCACTACAGCGGCTTTGCATCAGAAATGTAATTGACAAAAGAGACGTTCAGTTTCCGTACCCACTGAGACCGTATCTGCAAACTGCAAAGCGAATTGCGGCCAGGGTGGTTTCATTGTAGTGTTTTGTTTGCGCTTACTAACAAACTAAGTGCAATTAAATAAGTAGTTAATATTTTGAAACACGAGCATCAACATGAGTAGCAGCATTACTGGGTGTTGTTACAGTCAATGGCCACTAGACGGTAGCTCTTTTTCAAAGAAGGGAAGGCTAGCCAAAAGCGTGCAGCTGTTCCACATCATCTAAAAAGATGCAAGGGGCTACCCTGCAGACAAGACCAGAAAACATTCAAACACAAAATATTTTATTTGAAACACTGATCTACATCATCCAACAGTTAGTTTGTAAGCCATTAGCCCACTTAAATGCCTTGAACAGAGCCCTCAACTAGCATTGCATTGTACCATCCATCACAATAGCAGATTAAAAATCACCAGTCTATTAAAAAATCTTCACAAAAATATTGACACCAGCCTGCAAAATACCAAAAAGGCAAACCACATACATTTTGTCACAGTGACTGCTCTGAGACATTGTTACAAACATTACCAAAAGCATTCTGTTCTCAGAAAAAAATAAGCATCAGTTTCCATAATGTATCTTAAAAAAAAACTCCTACAGAAAGATTGCAACGGCCAACAAATAATGTCAAATTAAAAAAATGGACCTAATGTTATTGGACCTAATATTCACTGATGTGATACGTGTGTGGCTTTCTGGGGGGTTGTGGTATAAATGGAAAACCAGGAGTTCTTGTTTGTGGATGCCATGAGTGCTAAGTAATGACTATATCAAAACAACATAATACCTGATTTGACCTTTGACCTTAATCCTGCACGAGAGTCCTTAACCATATGTTTCTTCAAATGGCATGCATGGTACTCCTGTAAATTCTGTTTCCTTGAAATTAAAACAGGGAGAGAACGATGACAGAAGTGCCTTTGTGCTCAGGCTAAACTTTCCTGAAAGTGCTTGTAGCAGCAAACATGGTGCCTTTCCACCAACAATAATTGCTATTGCTTTAGTCTTGATATGATCATGGTGAAGTCATAGGAGTGCCTCTAATATAGAACTTCATGAACAAAATATGTAAAAAATATCTGTCAGATGTAATAGGTTTCTTATAGCCTCACTGGAATAGTTATTTGTCTTTGGCAAATGTAAACTCAGAAACGTCCCCTGTGAGTATGTACTACAACCAAAATAGCATATTCAGAATCTAAAAAAAAAAGTACACACTCAGTGCCCTTTTCAATCAATGCTGATAATTTGTTCAGATTTTGGTCAAAGAAATGATTCTACCACAAAATGTATAGTGACCCTGATCTTGTTTTCAACATTTCAAGCTTTGCTTTCACAACATCACAACAAAGATTTCTTTAAGGTCCCCTGGATTATTAATAATTACATCAAGCTTATTAAGTGACTTGTAAGTGCGCAGGGGTAGTATTTGTGTGGAAAATGAATACAGTAGCTTTGTCATAATGTGACATTAAAACGTTCATTCAAAGGCAGTTATGATGAGGCATGTCAGAAAACTGCATTCCTTGTGGTCTGTATTTGTTCCAGTCAGTTTCCACGTATTGTAATGTTGTAGTAGCACAGCCTTACAACAAATTATCTGTCTTTGCTTGTTTCATTTGCATAGAACCTGTTTTGAGTAGTACTATATCAGCTTCCATCCTTCTGTATACAACAAGTTTCAGCAAAACTATACCGAAGCCAACAGCCAACTATTTAAGATGTTCTAAATATCTATTCAAACTAATTTCAATTACAAAAGTGCACCAAACAAAACTGAACACAGGAAATACACAAAATAATCTGTCAGTTTCATCATATCATTATCTACAGTCAGATGCATAATGTTGCATTCATTCAACACTGAAAACGTTTTCCTTTTAAGGCTTGCCCTGTTGACACATTAACTTGCCATGCAAATACACACATTCCATTCCAAGCAGGTAAACCGGACGCAACAAAATATAAAGCTGACATTGAAAGGTGTACATTGGGTCTGCCGTCTATTCCAGTTTTGTTAGGAGACATTGTATTATTCTGGATCACACTACTATACGACTTTTCCAGGCTTTTCAGGCAAACTGAGAATGAAAGGAAACAGAACGCCTTTAGCATCCAGAGGGGCCCTCAGCGGCTCCTCAACAAAGTAGGCATTCTCCTCCTCCACTATGAACTGTAGAGTCTGGGACTTGTTCACACAGTAGATGCAGTTGCCGATAACTGCACACCTAAACGGTAAGGGACTACCTAGTCTCTGCGACGCACAATCGTGCCACATCTTCACTATGGTGTTGTACTTGAACACATTGATCCCCTGTTCGCGGTTGACGTCAAAGCGGTAGATGAAGCTTTTGAAAGCCACCATATCGGTGGACTTCTTCCTGCTATTGTTGTAGGGGCACTCCTGCCACTCGTCCCTCTTGGGGTCATACTTGAGAAGGCGGAAAAAGAGAGAGCCCCCCGAAATGTAGAGTTCTCCGTTACAGGTAGTGGCTTCGTGGGCCACTGCGAACGCCCCCTTGGGCAAGGGGCACACTGTGGTCCAACGGTCCATGCGAGGGTCATATTTTTCCACTGTAAATAAACATTCCCCTCCAATGGCGTACAGGTGACCATCCATAGACACTAGCTTGAGCTGTGCACGGGCCTGGTTTAGAGGCCGGACCTCGGTCCAGCGGTTGGTGATGGGGTTGTAACAAAAGACCTTGTCTGACACCTTTCCCTTGTCCCCATAGCCCTTTATTCCCCCTGCCACAAACAGGTAGTTATACATGGTGCAGATGCCACACCCTTTGGTGTTTATGTCCTCAGGCATCAGCGTTAGAGGCCTCCAGTCATTTGTTGTTTCATTGAAATAGTAAATCATGTGGTTCTCCTCGAAGGATGCCACCGACAAAGGGCTCTGTGGTCGACTGCTGCAGCGACTTGGCGGCCTGCTTCCAACGCGGTCGAACACATCATTGATCTCTGCGACCATCAGAGTCCTCTTCCCCTCCATTCTTTTCTTCAGGATCAGATCCCTTTCTGATCCCGTCAGACGCCCGTACACAGAGGGGTCCTTTAAGACCTGGAGGAAGTTGTCGCTCATGAATCGGTAGGCAGTCTCCTTCAGTTCACTGAGTCGCTGCTTTTTCGCAATGGTCAGAATCTCATAGCAGTTCTCCGCAGTGATTTGCTCGGACATGGAGTCCATGGCAGCCTGGACGGCACAGGGGATCTGAAGGATCTTGGCCCCCGTGATGACATCTACCACATTGTCCTTACACACATTCATCTGACAAGTGTAAACATAGTCAATCAATATGGACAAAGTTTTGTAATTCACCCCCTTCACTTTCAGTATGTCCCGTGACTGCCTTGCTTTAAAGTAGTCACTCTTCTCCGCCAAGACAGACTTGTGAGCGTTGATTTTCTGCCCGCCGACTTCAATGACCAAATCCGGATCCTTCCTTGAGGGTGCGCTTTCGGCTTTCTGACCGCTTTCCCCGCTCCCGAGGCTCGATTGCAGCGCCGAACGTCCGTACAGTGTGCCGTAGTCAGGCGCATCAGCTGCATGGGATCTAGGGGCAAAAGAGCGAGCCGGCTCTTCAACGGTTGGCTGTGTGCCAGCGGTGATACAATGAGTGTCAGGCGCAGCGGTCCCCTGCCCGGCGAAGGGGGCAATCGCGTTTCTTGTCTGACGCTGACCTCTCACAGAGCTCTCTCTGTTGACGGACGCGCCGCCATCCGCTTCCTCTTTGGCTTGTTCCGAGAAGCACACTGAGGAATCCGCGCCGTACGACACTTTGGCCCTGGCGCCATTGTGGTTTTCACTGACGCCATTTTTACCACACGCACAGCTTTGGTCCACGCTTGCGTTTAGTTTGGGCACAGAGGAAAGATCCAGAACTCCCTTATCGTTGGAGATGTGAAACTGATTAGCTTTTGAGATGTACGAACCGTTTCCCTTCTGGTGATCACAGTGGTGGTTTTCCATCAAACTGCCATCCAACAGGTATTCCCTCACAAACGTTGTAGGAGCTGCTGGACTCGAATCCTGGTTGTCCTGCAGGAATCCCCCTATGAGTGGGGTGTTCCCGTCCTTCCTGAACAGACCTGGACATATCTTCTCATCTACCTCAGCAGGTGAGACAAGGTCAGGATCCACAGCATGGAGGATGACATCCGCCTCTACAGTGAAAGCCCCTCCTCCCTGCCTCTGGCCCTCGTTCATCTTGACCTATTCACTGGTGATGGGAATCAATGTCTTCACAGGTCATGTTGAGGAGAATAACAAAACAGTGCCTTGGATTGAAATTCAGCTTCTATTTTCTCTTCACCTATATGGATGAAAAACAAGCAGGGGAAATAAAAGCAAGATCAAAACAGGCAAAAAAGTCTATCTATTAAGTTGTCAAGACTTCTTCATACTCTGAGGGGCGCCCTTTCCCAAATAATATGGAGCTTGAACAGCCACAATACATAATGCAGTGTCATTGTTTAAATTGCGATACGTTTAAATTCAAGGATCCCGACCCTCTAAAAGTGCTGCGCTATCATAAACGTTTGTCATCGGCAAGGCAAATTAAGAGTAACAGGCAATCACAACAAATAGCTTCTGGTTACGATGAACTGACACACACTCCCCTATTGCAATAACCACCCTGCTTGTTCATTATTTGTGTTAATCGCGACTCGGGGAGACGGTCACATGGGGCGCATGCTCAGTGGGTGTTGCGCTCCTCTGCAACAGACTGATGGATGAATTAATCCCAAATATGAGAGGAACATCCCCCGGATTAATGCGGACGCATTGCTATGCTTAAAATAAAAAGTAAACAGTTTAATGCAGCCCCCTATCATGCTTATCAATGGCCAGAAAACAATGTATTCGTTCAGATAAAGGAGGAAACATTGTTTGTTAAACGAAAGAATATATAAATAACGATCCATTTCCCACCCGAATATTTTGACCTACTTACGTTTCTTGCCGTGATACAACAGCTCAGCACAGCAGTTTCCTCCGAGTCCTTCACAAAAGCCTTGTTATGTAAGTCAGTCGCAATCCCAATGAACCAGTGGGTCCGGCTGTGGTTCCCAAGGTAAGTGGCGTATATTTCACCGAGGATCCAGTTTATTTATTCCACTCGTTTATCGTTTGTTAATTTGATTCTAGGATTATTATGTCACCCACTGCCTAGATAAAAAACTCCCTTGTTCCACACTGAAAGAAAGGCAGGTCGACGGCACACAGTCATTTCGGGTCACCCTCCTTTATATCATCCTGTGTGAACGTCGCCAAGTAATTTCCTCTCTGGTGGAAGTGGACGGAGCGGCGCACGTCCAGTGTCTTTCCCCCCCTCATAAGAAATAATCAGTCCAGCATGGAGAGGAGCGACTCTGTCCCGCTGCCCTGGACGTGTTTTGATTTTGTTACAGTTGGTTACAGTGAGACAGTTATTGATCTAAACCACACCCCCTCTCGGTATTAACCCTACACACATCAACGCTGCGCTCCGTCCGCCAGATGCGACATTCCTTTACGCGCTTTGGTACGCGACGTCATCGCGTCTGCTCTGGGTACCACAGGGCACCCAAGTCATAAATCTGTTCGAAAGCAGCCTGTCAAATATTGAGCTCACTTGTTTACTGGAAATGGTGTCTTTTTACAAATGTGGGCTATTATTTAATAGAGCGAAACCAAAGGCAATACGTGTTTAGTAGTACAAGTTTCACTCAAAAGTGGATGAAAACGTCCAAACATTCACCCTTCCTTCCTTGGACATTCCTCTCACATACTGCTCCTCATCAGACTGGTGAGATCAAGCATTAACCGGATGAGGGCATAGTTATAGAGTAAGAGTACTTAGAGTAATATCCTATATCTAGACCTCTCATGTACAGTCAGCATGCGGATGGCCTAACTGAAAGCATGTCACAAGCCAGTATTAGTTCTGGAAGGAGCGAGTTTTATCACCTTTCTTCCAGAGAATGCCATGTCTTAACAACTGGCCTTCAGATATAAAAACAGAGAGGGGGCCAAACGCAGCCAGTTCAACACAACTATCAGCACTACTGAGATTAGAGAGCATTCTGTTGGGAGGGTTCAATGCTGGTTATTCTGAGAACAAAAGACAGACATACATACAAACACACACACACAGACAGACAAAATGGGTCTCCATGGAAACCCCAGGGTTGGAGAAAACAAAAGCTTTCCCATTGCGGGGCTGTCTTGATATGTGATATGTGACAACAACACCCAGGCAGACAAACCGATAACAGTGGGTTCCTTGGTTGTGGATGCTAGACTAATACAGTGCATGCAACAACAAGGCGTTGCTGGTTTGTACTTGTCAGTATCCATTACAGTGGTTGAACATTAGCTGAAGTCGACCTTGCACTCAACATGTTGGACACTGAAAATCAGATCAGAAAATATTTTTTAACACCCTGGGGCGCAGTGGATTATAGTACAGGAAAAACAATGTCTTTATTGACAGAAAAAGAAATCTTTTGGATCAGGCACAAAGAACTTCAACCTTTTTTTTTCAGGCCATCTTTGTTAGCACAGATAATATACTGAAATGTGATTGTGTAACAGAGGACGTGGGCGTTATGAAAGAGAGAATGTCCTGACCCTCTGTATGGCAGAAGAAATGAACAGTGAAGTCCCGTAAAACTGTATCAGCTGCAGTTCCTGAGGCCCCTCAGGCACACTGCTAGTCCCAGCATGTATTGACAGCAGCATGTGATCAGAACGGTGGTAGTAGTACAAGGTTAGCTTGCGCATTCCAACCTATCCTGTAGTCTCCTGATACATGCTTACTCTATTGATGCAAACTATTAAAGTCTGTTAGGTTTAGTCAGTAACTAAACACACATTCTGATTTTTTCAACAGACTTGGCGTAGTTCTGCACTTTTATATTAAGTGTAACAGTCTAATATTTTATTATGGTTGTAGTTATCCCGCTTTGGTAATAGTAGTGAAAAACCAAACTACCATAACCATACTACTACTACTACTACTACTAGTACTAGTAGTAATCATAATCAAAATAATGACAATGATCATGCAAATAACATGAGAATACACAGGGTTTCAGAACAGATGTTTATAGATTTGTTAATATATATAACAATAACATACAAAATGTGACAAAAGTATAAAGCTTTTTTTTTTTTTTAAATACCCTTGATTGAGAAACAATAATGCATTAGGGCAATAAACACATCTCCCAGGGGTCCCGTTTCTCTCATCCATTTCAAACAACTAGAAACCTGGCCAGCCAGGAATTCTCATCAAGCCTTTCCATACTGGGTCAAGTCAATGCCCTTCTTAATCCTTTGTCTCTGTTAGCATAATGGTAGGAGCACTGGATTAGCTTCAGTCTACCAATAAAAAAAATAAAATAAAAAAAAAGGACCTCCCCCTACGACTCCAAAAACAATACACGTAATAAACTGAGTTGTGATAAACAGAGTTGTGATATTGCATATTTACAAAGTCAAACTGGCTATGAGAGATGAACAAAAAAGGAACTGTGGCCAAAACTTAATCTTCCTAAAGACAAAGGGATTACGAAAGCCTCAATATCGTCTCACAACCTTTCCAACATGAAAAGGTGATTTCTCATGTGCCAAGGAGCCTTTCAATACTGGTTTCAATACTGTAGTCCTATACAGTCAACTGGTATGGCACAAAGTCTAAACTGTAATGTAATATATTAGCATTGTTATGGAACGACGGCAGTCAACTTTACATAAGTGTAACATTAAAGACATTTCAGTGTAATTAAATCAGTACGTCCATCTTATCTGGATTCCTTTTTCTTTCAAGATATGAACAGTCCATTGGATGCTGTTAGCAAATTCAGGCCTCATGATTAAGTGGTTATATTGATTCCTTGTTGTGCAAATGCCACATGCACTCAGTGTGTCTCTGAATACACCCTTAGAACCACCCTGGGAACCTTGGGGAACGCCTAATGCTGTACTGGTTTCAATAAGACATTTAGTTGAATTGATTGATCCCAAACATTTAACGAGGTGTGATAAAGAATCTCCTTGGGAGTGTGTGTCAGCTGACTGCAAGCAGGGACAGTAACACTCCAACATTATCCTGAAAAGAGATCAGAGATTTAGGTCAGAACCAAATGCACTGTAATGAACATATATTTCTTGCCACACACATTTTTATTTCTCTATTGGTGATGAAACGCCACCTGACTAACCTTACGACAGTATGCTGATGTTGGTGTCTCTTTGAAGTCACACGTTAAGCAGGGGGATCTGCCAGACCATGATGGTGGAGGTGGTGTCCTCGTGGCGTGACTGCTTGGCCTTCCTGTTGACCCTGCGGTGGCCCAGGCCTCCGGAGACCACCAGCAGAGAGCTGACGTCCACCTTGCTGGCCTTGCGGCCCCTCTGGTGGTGGGCCGGGTCATGGAGCAGGTCGTACAAGGCCCCGTCCTCAGGCCCGTGCTCCAGGGAGCCCTGGGACAGAGCCAGGGAGCCACAGGACGAGGTGGAGAGGGAGTCCTGCAGAGCCATGGTGGTGCAGCCTGCCTCCCCCAGCCACACGCCCCGTCCATGGGGAGGAATCGGGGCTGAGTCTGGGGAGGTCTGGGTTTTGTCGCTATCCTCTGCCTCAGGTGGCTGGGTCAGGGCGGGGGGATTGGTGGATGGGATACCAGATGGCCGGTTACACACAGCAGCAGCCATGGTGAGGAACTTGACTGGTCCATTGTGGGCATGGAAGGACACCATACCCCGACCTACAAACAGGTATAGTCACTTTACATAGCACTAATACTCCTTGACCTTTTGTACAGTTAATTGCCCCCAAATTACAATTATTTATGTCGGTGTGTGTTTGTCTATCAACAGTATTCAAGTATTTACAGTAGTGCAGTTTGGGTTTGGCAAAGGATCTAAAAGGAAGGTAAGTCAGGTGGTGTTGATGGCTCCCAAACTTAAAACACATTGTGACTTTTCAGACAAAATACTAACTATTATTTATTCTATGTTAGGGGAGGCTGACTGCAACTACTGATGCAGCTCTGACATAGTTTAATTTAATTTCAAGACCTTTAAATTCACTTTTATTCATTCATTCATTCATCAAAAACTTTGGAATTTCATAACGATATAGAGCAGAGTTGATTATTAAATAGTTTTGTAGCATGGGAGGTAGTAAAAAAGTTTGAAGATTAATTATTTGAGAAGTGACTGTATGCAGTCATACAACCATTTGTTACTGATGAATAATAGGATCTCCAAGAATATTTTTCCAATTGTACCTTTTAAGCTTAAGCATAATGGAAAAGGATAATGTTAGAATAACAGTCCTGAGCCGGGCCTCCTATTGGTATGTATTATTGTTGTTGCAAATTAACCCCTATTGAGCTTCTTATACACTTTAGAACCGAGGAATGCAATAACATACTCATCATGCCTGTAAAAGTCAACAGACTACAACATGCAATACAGGTGTCCTCCCTAAGGCCTACCTTTGTTAAAATAAGTTATTTGCTGGACATGCTGTATGTAATCACGTTGGGATATTTAATACGGGCTGGGTGATGGTGCGCACTAGTCTTACCAGTGACCTTGGGGATGCCCTGCAGTCTGGGGACGGAGAGAGCCACGGTGACCCCCAGGTTGGTCCCCACCAGGAGCAGACCGTGGCAAACCAGCAGACTGCTCACTGACACCCGCTGGTTCCCTGTGGAGAAACAGTAGCACCACCGCGGTTTCATCTCAGAACACAGAAACACCGATTCTAACTCTTCTAAGGAGAAGTTTCTTGTAAAGCGACTGTCATTTTATCAAAACACTGAGCGATATAACAATCAAATGTTTCTTGGGCTTCCGTGCTGAGTCCAGCACGGACCGCTGGACCTCACACAGATACACTGTGAACAAGTACACTTGTGTCTCCCGGGAATTAGAAAACGGCATCATTAATGGGCCACTTCACCGGGCACCGAGTACTGTGTGGTAGCGGTGGGAGGCATTGCTGTAGTGATAACATTCAACAGCCATTTGTTTCCAGGGCAACCTAAAGAGGAGCCAGGATAAAAGCAGCTCTTCTCAAACGTCTTGTTCAGCACACAAAAAGGCACCATTATGGTCCGCTTTGAGTCAAACAAACAAACACAAAAGTGTTATGTAATAAAATGAGTGAAGCGTAATGCAGTAATTAAGCAAGCGTCTCCGATTCTATTCAGAAAGCACGGGACAGCCGGGGGCAGGATGGTCGGCCCTGTGCTGTTCCCTTCCCTCCTGGCCAGAAAAACCACGGTCCTATGTAAACGCAGGGATTGTCAAGATAACGGCACCTTTCAATAAGGACGGCGATAAATACAGCCTCACCGACGGCCTGTGTTTAGTGACTTATTATGTGGAACACTCCTCTCCCAGACCTTCCCCACACATTACCACAGGAATAGGTTCTGCAACAAACGGTAATTAGTCAGATGTCTGTAGAGAAGGACTCTTTTTTTGATGATCGTTATAAGGATCCACCAGTTTTGCAATAACAGGCCTTCCAGTTGTGCTCCGTGGGAGGTGAGACCGCCATGAGCAATTGCTGCTGTAACTGCCTGACTAGAGTTACCTCCCTCAAAGTAATCCTCCAAGGCTTTTGGAAAAAAAAAGAAGAAAAGAAATCACAGATCTCTTAGCCTGACCCCCCTTGTTGGAGGTGACCCCTTGCATGAGGCACAATCACACACACACACACCACTCCTGAGTCCAAACTTATAGGAAGGCAGCCAGTCTGCCAGCCAGATAAGCAGGCGGCTAGTCGCTCACATGTGCTTATAATAAGAGCCCAGGGTTAGCAGAAACACACAGACTGCTGGCTAGGGGCCTTGCTCAACTTCCTCCTTTCATAATATTTGGAGTTCCCCACCCAGAGGGTGAACTAAAATAAACCCAGAGTGAGCATCAACACGGCCCGGCTCTGGCCCCAAGCCCACACCAAAGCCCCGCTTTGATCTGCACTTAGTCCTGACAACCAACAGCATGAGGGAGGAGCGCATCTCAAACATTATCATTGATACACTATATCAGCCGTTCTGTCAGTCCAGAAATATCTCATATCGGCACAGTGTGAGGAGGCATGTCCCCGGTCTCTGGCAGGAACCAAAGTTTTAACGCTCCCTCCACACTTGTTTTTTGTAAAGCTATTGGGCGTGTCTAAGACTTAGTGAAAAAACCATGTGCGCCTCACTTCTAGTTATGAGGAAACACAGCTCTAAATCTCCAATTCAATCTCTAATCTATTCCAGAGAGAAGGGCAAATCAAGATAACAGAAGTGACATAATGACAATTTCAACTGGACTTTGTAGAAATCGAAGTGTAGTTATACTCCTGTTACAAAGCCAAATAGGGTTTGATGGACTGGAGGTTCACGGGGGGACTATTACAGTATGACCCGCGTTGAGAGGTGACAAACAGTGGTGGCATACAAAACAAAGAGGTCTGGAGGTGATATTTACTGGCCCCCACATGTTTATCCCCCATTAGGCCACGCATGGCTGCTTATTTAGGTCACAGTGGAGCAGACAAAGGCGGTCCACACAGACCAGACTCTCCTTTCTACAGGCACAGCACAGCAGCCAGCCATCCTCCTCTGGGAAACATCACCACAAGGCTTTTGGGGAGCATCCACATCCCTGAAGGTGTCATACTTGGAAGATGAATGAGTTCAGATGCAGACTTTGGCAGTGCGGAGAGAAAGCAATGTGCTTTGACTGTACAATGTGAATGTCTCCGAATTGCTCTTAAAACATCCATAATAAGGTTCTGTTACAGATAAGACTAGCTATGTGTTAACAGTGCAAATGACTGCCATTAGAACACATTAAAAGGCCGCTGTGTGTTGAGCACCTGGGCGAGGAACTTCTGTCTGCAATCAGGGGATTTGGCAAAAATTGCTCCAGCATGCATGAACATGAGGAGGGTAACCCCGCCTAGGGCACGTCCTGTATTCAACACAGAATAATCCACAGTCCATGTCCTACGTGTTCCTTTCTCCGGTGGAGATATCATCGTTCACTAGAACAACACCCCGCTTTAACGCGTGTTCTGCAGACAGGTCGACATTAGATTAGGATCTGTAATACGATATGCCTTTATAACAACAAAGACGTCTCAGAGAAAGCCCTTAGCGACCCCATCAGATCAAATATCTGAACAGCGCCTTGCTTACGGTAGCTTCTTCGTTTAGTTTTGATTTTCGTGTCTACGTTTGAATAAAAGACACACTGTATTATTGGAGTAGAGAAAGGCACATCAAAGACCCATCACTCTATGCCCCGAACACATTGATTGCAGGCAGTCCCTTGTGCCCATGCAGTCTGACTAGCTATTCCCTTTACGTCAGAGTTTTTGCACAAGCAGCAAATTCCTGGACTCCCTCTATTCCACAGCAGCTGCCAGCAGCGATAAGTGCCACGGTGGCACATTCTAGAAGAGTGCAGATCACTACACGCCAAAGAAAGAGTGGCAGGCGGGCGGAACGCAACCGCTTCATAAAAGAAACCTGAACTCGCTCTGACAAATCGCATCTGTTGTCCAAACCGGGTAGGCTGACTCGGCGGGGGGGGGTAAGGGGTGGTTGGTGGCTGGACTGGAAAAGGTTAAGAAAGGGACAATAACTGTTGACTCCCACACTGTAGCGATAGGCCAGCGACCTGTGCCGTTATCACAGGAAATGGGTTCTTAGCGGCGAGGCCTGGGAGAGGAAGCCTTTCATGTGCGGGCAGTCTCTCCCAGAACCAGCTTCCTCTGTGGTTGCATGGATCCTATTAGTTAATATAGGCACCAAGGTCCCAAGGCAGGCTAGTGTTATCATTCACATCTGGCTCAAAGAAAGGCCTCCCGTTTCTGACTGCAAACACTGGGGACTGGAGAGACTTTCCCATAAGGTCAAGGCAACGACAACGTGGATACCAAGTATTCTGTCCTCTCCTGGATTTTTTTTATTTTTTATACCCATGTGGCATCTCCTAAGAAACCCCAGGGTCTATAACTCCCACACATGGATATAATGGCTTTGCAGCCAAATATCTCTAATGACTTTCCAAATGTTAGTACAACCAGTGGTAACTACAGAGGAATATCCTAGAAGACTTAATGTGTACACAGTGTAGGCATAGCTGGCCTAACAGCAGCACTGTTAATGAAGCTGTTAGAATGACAGACAGGGGCCGGTTTCACAAAGATAGACTTTGACTATGGCTAAGATATAACAAAGCCAGTCTTCCGATAGACGTCTAACTTCATCCGTTGCACAAAGCAGTTTAGTTCTTGACTATCTTAAACAGGACTACAGCACAATTAATTCTGGGTCAATTCAGACTTTTTTAGACCAATTCAGACCTGACTTAAGTAAAAAAAAAAGGCAGACAGAGTAACCGTATCCAACCACTCAGCGTTGTTTACCCCAGAAGAAAATGTTTGCCTTTTGGAAGAATTCAACAGTTACAAGGACATTTCACTTGGGAAATTCAGTGAAGAGTGTAACAATAATTTTTTTTTTAAAAACCTGATATGGAAAAAAATTGCAGCGACAGTAAACAGTAAACTCTTAAACTCTTTCCCTTCTCATTGCTCTCTCCATAAAAATGTTAGCAAACCACAAATTATGAGCCATCTTTTCCTCTTTTTTGTTGTTGGGTGCTACTGGTCTTACCATGTGAGGCAGCTGGATTTTCGAGATCGAATCGCAATCATGAGAATCTATCTTGTCAGGCTTCAAGTTAATGTGATTGGTCAGCAGGTGTCACTGATAGTTACCATGGTAACGTGGGTCTTAGGCCTGAGTTAGCCTGGGGGTAAGGTGTCTAATTTTTTTGTCTTAAGATTAGTCAGTCTTTATTTTTGTGAAACGGTCTAACTTGCATCAAACTAATCTATGAGCAAAATTAAAACTGGCCTAACACTACAGACCAGTCTAAAATAACTGCAGGCTAGTCTAACTAAACGACTACAGGCTCGTCTTTAACTACTGAACACAACACATGTTTACTCCCTCTGCACTCCCATGCACACAAACAAGCATGCACACCAACACACAGATTAAGACACAGCTGTCGGCACAGAATGTACACAGTTCCCAACCTCAAATCAAAACTCTGATGAAAACATCAGTAAACTATCATCATAGTGCTACATAACCATACATACATACATAGCATAGCCATAGCCATGCTTTAAGGGAGAGGCAACAAGTCAAGTGTCACAGGCTATTTATATAAAACCTCCTGACAACATTATAAGAACCCTCCAGGAGACCACACCAAGCCATAGACCAGCAGAGCTGTCTGCATGACTCAGCATGGATGAGAAACAAATAGCCCCACCCCCGCAAAAACCCCAAAAATCTCCAATCATGCTATCAGACTGTGTCCATCTGTCTCTAGTTCGCTGTCAAGACTGTGTGTGTGTGGTGATATTTAAGGCCATTCAGGCCCTGACCAGAGGCAGGCAGATTATGTTGGTTCAAGTCTGATGTAACACAGCAGATTACAAATTGCAACACAGCTGGCTGCTTTGATGACTTCAGTCTGTGACAACTGTGGTAGTAGCGGACACTTGATTTGCTTCGGACATTCCCTGCTAAAGATGTCCGGCTCGAGGCCCAACAACCGCAGAGCAGAAAACTGCCCTTGTCACGCTCACAACGGACACACACGCAGTTAAAAAGAAAAACAGACTATCTAACATGACTGGAATGACGATGCCATGGTTACCAAACTAATCAATGCCGAAGGAAACGCACTTCAAAGCGGTGTTGTGGCATGATGCAATTCACTGGGATTACATTGCTTTGTACACTCTTTGGGCACACGTAATTGTGAATCCAAAGGACATTATCCTGCAGATGCAAAATGCAGGTCTCAGCATCACGCGATATGCTGCTCATACTGAATCTAGAAACATCCCTCTCTTTTAGAGCCTCTAGGTTCAAATGTTTGCCGTCCCCAGTAAAACTAGTGTGGACTCCTACTCTGTGATCTATGCTTCATTTGTCCTGCCTCTCTGACATTGTGTTCCAGGTATTACTACCTCGTGATAACAATCAGTATACATCTGCAGCGGTTTGCACAATGTTCTCTCAGCAGAGTTTAAAGAGGGCCTATCTATCGCCATTATGGTGGGGTCAAATAAGCAATGAGACTGGCTCTTCAAAGGAGTGACTGTTCTCATGAGAAACAGTCAACCCAGTACTGTATCAGAAGGTGATTTAAGACAGAATGTTCCACTGCACAAAGTGCTGCCTTTAAATTCCAACATGGCAACGCGACTATGTCAGAATTATTTTTTTCCCTGGCAAATCAAACAACACAACATGATGAATAGAGACAAAATGAGAGGTTCCCTCATTGTTTAGACTAAGGAACCTCTGAAAGAGGATGAGAGCACGACTGACCTTCCATAACAGTACACTGGATGAGCACCTAGACTGATGTCAGCTAATTACAGACAGGCGCTGAGTTAGACAGCCCTTGAAGACATGAGGTCATGGGGGCTGCGTCATAGGCCAGGAATAGAAGGCTGTATTTGAATAAGTATATCTGACTGGACAATGAGAAGATTGAATATCAAAAGACAGAGCTGTTCTCCTGTCAGCTCTCCATGAGGTTTCAGTCTCAGTCAGACAGACGGATCGCATTACTGAGTGACACTGGAGGGGCAGGCAGAGAGAACGGAGAGCGGTGGGGGTTTGGAAGGTGGTTTTGAGATGGAAAGGCCACGGTATTCCCATTACCGAGTCCAAAACCACAAGCACGGACACTGTCAAATGGATCTCCGAGAGGTGAGGTTCGCCTTTGAAAACCTGATACGCTTTTTGTGAACTGGTACTCAGAACATGGAATATCACAGTTGGGTTCAGCGGTGTTGCCTGTCATGTTTTATTTAAAATGTATTCATAAAACATATTATTGTTTTACCAGAAAATATGACGAGGCAGTGTTGACATCTCGTTCGTCCAGAAATCAAATGTGCATGGAGCATTGAGCTCTAGCTGTGTTGGTGCCAGTACACAGTTCTAACACCGATCCCCAGTCTTACCGGCCAGCATGTTGTGTACGGGCGTGGCGATGTTAATGTCTTGCAGGTGCTCCAGGGTCTCTGTGTGGAAGAGGCGCAGCGTGGAGCCCGAGCTGAAGGCGATCCAGATACCCACTCCGGCCACCACCATGTGGGACACCACCATGCCCTCCTCCTGGTGGGCCTCCAGCTGCCTCTGGAGCGGGAGAGAGGAAGGGGACATTACTTCACTGTGTATTCATGGCAAGTTGGCTCCTACCTGATTCAGGCGAGTGGAGAGTCTTTCATGTCAGAAGCACAATCGTCTTTATTTGCCATTGAAGGTATTTCACCATAAACTCCTATGTTTACAGTAAGTCTACTCCATATGAGTATCATGCATGCCACCTCTTTTCCTCTCATTGCATCAGAGTATATAAAAACCAACCTTGCTCCGTAAATGTGCTTGCCTTATCAATATACACAATCCGGGCATTGACTTAAAGATATAGATAGTGTACCAAGGAGTACAGTTTATAGACAGGCACCAACTATGCACTTACTCCATACACAACTACTAGATCAATGATGGGTTAAACCCAGGTTAAGCTTCCCAGGGCTACAGACTGAGCATGGCAGCAGATCTGGAGTGCCGTGCGTTGGCTGTGTAGCTGCACACTGACACTAAGCCAGATAAGAACTACTGGCATGGCTTGTGACATGGCTCAGGTCATCGTTGACCCGATCTGTTTAGACTATGTTAGCCCATTCACCGTGAGTGGCTATTATGTCTGGGAGCTTGTTTTGTGCTTTGGCAACAGAAATTAAGCCTTAAACTGACATAACAGCCAACTTAGTAGAAGACGTAATTACACTGTGCGCCAAATGGAGGCAAGATGTTTATCTGGGGGGTGTTTTGAAAAGGTCAGGGCACAATGAGGATATTTCAAAACAGCATTTACAAGTAAAGCTATTCGACAAGATTTGATTTGTTCATCTCAACTTCAACTTTATGCAAGCCAAGGACGTATCAGGGCCCTCTGTTTTTGCTTCACAATATTCCACTACCTTTACTGGTCACAATATTAATGTCAGACAGCAAGATAGTGTAGTTAGATAGTGTACTGTTCTCTGCTCTGAGCTCAATACCGTGCCATACTCACATATATCACTGCCAGTTACATAATCTCTCCACACATCCCTTTAAGTGTGGGTGGAGTTGTATTTGGCCAAGGACAGTCCATTCACAAGTGTCTCACAGCAGGGCAAAGGCAGAAGGCGGTGGTAGGCAACAGGGACACAAAATGGAGTCTTACAGGTAATGTCTGGCATCCCTCTGGCCCTCTCATACCTGTTCCTTCTTTCACTCTCCCCTCCTACACTCCTATTTTAAAGTGAGAATTCGTAACTTGTCATTGAGTGTTTGAATTCGAATTTGAGTTCCTTTTGCAATCAACGTGTCCATCCACGCATTTAAAAAGTTTTTCTTAGTCAAACTGACACATTTCTTCTTTGGTTCAGTTTCTGAAGACTTTTCTTCAGTTTTTCAGCCATTGTGTCTCACTTGTTCACCTACTCCCAATGTCTGTTTACCTAAAATACTGATTACCGACAATGCAATGCGTGCAACGCCTGTATAAAGGGGAATAAAGGGGAGTACTTAATCGGACAGGACTGGGTTGAACCGTCGTTGTAAGTACGACTGATATGAGTGATAGTAACAACAGTAGTATCCCATTTCTTTGTATCCATCACAACCCATGCCCCCTTGAGAGAGAGAAAGACAGAGAGAGAGAGGGGCTGGCTGGCAGGTGGGCTGTAATGAGCTTAATGAGGCTAACCAGATTATGAGTCAGTGCGTGTCAAAGGGGGGGCAGGAATGTTACTATTCCCGGACCCACGGCAGGTGCTGTCGATCCCGAACGGGACAGAATGGAGACAGGGGATACCATCAGCACTCCAGGATATAGAAAGAGAGAGAGAGGCA
>OMKK01091040.1:9505-42188 GCA_900302305.1 Polymixia japonica
CTATGTCTCCGCCGAACAAATATTGGGTGAAGCAGGTAACGGCTGTATGTAACACACACACACACACGACCTTGATTGATTGACAGTGGTCAATTATCAGTGTCTCTGTGTGCGGTATTGATCCCCGGGTGAGATTAGTATCTCTCGCTGGCTCCCGGTCCTGCAGGTCATGTAACACGCGTTGACCCTGCCACTGATACAAATGGCACATACGTCTCCAGTACCACTCTAAATGTCACCTGTCAGACCAGAACACAGGGAACGGGGGCAGAGATTGGTTTGGGGTTGACTAAACACACACACACACACACACACACACACACACACACACACTCACACTTCTGCAAAGTACAGACCACTAACCTCATTAACACTAAGCCCACACATCTGTCAAATGCTCACCACCCTCATATAATGGAAAACGTGACATCACCCTGTCATGCTTTATCAATCTCACCATAAACCCCCAACTTCATCATCGCTCCTTATCTCTCCCTTCTATCCCATCTTTTCCTCTTCTCTCTCTCTCTCTCTCCCTCCCTCCCTGTGTCCCTGCCCTCTCTCACCCTCTTCTCCACCGGGATCTTGTTGTAGTAGCGGATGGAGTCCTTTCCCAGGAAGTCAAACTCCACCACGTACTCCTGGTCATCGATCTTGGGGTACAGTTTGATGTGCTCCACCCTCAGTGAGCAGCAGCCAACCGTGTCTGCCGTCTCGCCCTCCTCCTTCTCGTTACCCGCCCTCAGCGCCAGCTACAGTGGGCAGAGTATGCAGCTTGGTCATCGTGAAACAAAACATAAAGAGTATACTGGCTGTAGTCATTCACTCAAAAGTTGTTGTTTTTTTTTTACTTTGAGGGAACATGAAAGTTACAGGTGGATGAAAGTTCCACCCACACCGGTAGTTCTTAAAGCCACTACAGACAGGATTTTTTGCTTTAACATATCATTATGAAATACATTTTCATTGCATATTAATATAATAGTTGCATATTGCATATTGTCTATGGAAGAATGATACCATCGGCGTTAAGATTGGTTCCCTAGAAACCTCCCGTTTACTATGCAGTTGTGTGCCACCGGGTACGATCTCCCGGGAAAATAGAAGGATCTTTGTATGACACAAAGGAAGTGCCAACCAAAACAGGAAGAGCCTCTTCTGTGAACATGTTTAGTCCTCTTTTCTCAACAATCTTGCTTCTTTTTTCACTAAATGTATAGTTGCTGGACTTTAGAACAACAAAAAAAAAAACTAAAAAAACAAGCGGCTTGGTTGTCTTTGCGACAGCAATGTAAAAAAATAATACCACTAGGGAACCCCAGGGGTCGCCAAAATCTAAATCAGAATCTTGTTTGTAGCTGCTTTAAAGGCACAATCTGCGATTGTTTTCCGAGTGCTGCCCTGTTGGGACGAGGCAAGGAGTTACAACAACATTGTTGTTTTGGTTTGCACCTTGCCTCAAGTCAGCGCCAGCCACCTTTTGCTTAGTGAATTTTGGCAGTAAACACAGGGGAGCTCCATGTGTTTGAGTGGCTTTTAAAAGTTTTCCGTTAGGTGAAATGCTTCCAAACAGCCACATCACACTGTTTACAAAACAAACAGAAGTGGGGCGATGTGACCATTCAAACCAATCACGGATTTTGCCTTTTAAAGTGGGGTCTTGAAAAGATTTTGACAAACCACTTGAAAATTGTAAGTAGTCTATATCATTGTCAGACTAATAGCAACATTAGGAACAAACAACACTTCGGAGCTTTGCGGGAAGATTTCCAACGAAACATCAAAGTGTATAAAATGGAATTCGAGCCAGCCCCACTTTGCACCTATTGCTTCCTTTCAGATGTGCTAACAGTTGGTGAAGAAGACATTCTTGGAGGAAGGGACTATGCAGTAATAATATTGTCTTACTCCTCACCTTGTCTATGAAGTAGAGCGCTACAGCTCTCTGTCTGATTCTCATCTCTTTAGACTTCCAGTCTTCTCTATACTGGGCACGCAGACGATCCACACACTTCTTCAACCGCCGTGCAGTCTCATACTTCTGCCAGTCCTTCTCCCCCTAAACACAGACACACAGAGAGAGAGAGAGAGAGAGAGAGAGAGAGGCTCAGTGGTTGGTTAAGGTTCATTTGGCAGTTAGTATAATAGTTTGGTCAAGAGGGAGAGAGAAAGATTGATTGGTCAAGGAGTCAAGGTCAGGGGGTTACAGTCAACCTTCTCAACTGAGGAATCAAACTGAACTGTTGGGAATCAAAATTAGAATCAAGGCTGAGTTAATGTGTAACTGCTCAATATGAGAGGCAGCAGGTACCTTGATCCTGGAGCTAGGGTTCAACATGATGTACTTGATGGACCCCTGGATGTTCTCTGTCCAGGACACCAGCCAGGTCACCTTGTTATCGTGGCGAACCTCCTTCCATCGTGTGCCAGGGGGAGGCTTAGGTTGCTTTGAGTCCCTACAGAAAAGCCTTGTGAAATGAGTGCACAACTTCTCCCCTATTTTCAGCTATTAAGACAATAGAGACGAGAGTAATGTCATAGTAAAACAAAACCCATTGATGACCAGTATGTGGAGGCCAACATGTCCTGTCTGGGCTGTGTTGTTATTGTTTCCACACAAAGAGTGAACCCTGCAGGATACCCTGACAGGAAGACTACCTTTGACACAGTGCCTGCATGTGTGCACGTGTATGTAAAGGATAAGCAGGCTTTATATGACACATGCGGCCCTTGCGTTCTTTAGCTAGCGTCCGCACGACGGCAACAGATTAGCCTCGCAACAGACACGCGCCCGCGCGCACGCACAACGACGAACACAAAAACACACGGATGCTGATCCAGGGAAGGATAGTGATACAGAGAATTATTCCAGGCGGCTATAAATAAATCCAGCAATCACAACATTGCAACCAGGAGATGGAGGGGGAGATAAGGGGGGAGAAGAGGGACACAAGGGGTGGGACTGAAATCCAGCATGGGAGGGAAGGAGGGAGGGAAGGACATAACATAACAATAATTGAGGGGGCGTGGTAAAGGGACAACCTAGGGGAAGAACCTAGAGAGAAACACACAAACTCTCCTATACACACACACACACACACACACACACACATATACGTAACAGACAGTAATATTCAGCCAGTGTGCACAAGTTATGACCTACAGATCTAAACAACTGGCGGACAGGGCCGCCCTGTGGTAAGGACACGGAACTGCGCACAACACTGACATGGACTTTTTGACACGCTGCTTATAATGTGTCTATCAATGTTAAATAACACGGCGAAGGAAATACACGGCAGTGGTGGTAACGTTGACGATGACAGTGAAGGTAAGGTCACCCACTTGCTACAGTTGATGATGATGTCTTCGGGCCTGATGCGACGTTTCAGCATGCCCATTTTGGGGTGGTCCCCTCGACCCCTGAAGAGACCCGGGGGCTCAATGCGGAAGTTACCAATCCTCTCCTTGTGGTTGTCCATGATGCAAAAGCCATACTCCTGAAGAATCCTCTCATTCTCTTCTTTGATTTTCTAGAAAATGTCCAAACATATTCAAGCTCAACATACCACATGAAGACTATTATGAAGACGTACTATGAAGCTATTAGGTTTTGTGTTTGGGAAGAATGTGTACTGTAAGTGTATGTCATTCATCTGTGTCGATGCACAACTGATACATGTTCTACCTGTTTCTCTTCTTTGGACATCTGTTTCTTTGCTTCTGATTGGGCCTTAAAGTACTCATTCATCTCGTTAAAGTTGCACTTTTTCAGGTCGGAGATCTTTGACTTCTCCTCTGATGTCATTTCCTGGGATCAGAGAGTAGAGATCTGAAGTTAAATACTTGGGCCTCACACCATCTATAGACTCTGACTCATATTGATCATGTATATCAAACCACTGATCATAGATCAATAAATATGTCACTTTGACTATTTTATTTGCTACTGTGAAAGGCAAAATCGATTCTAGACCTCCTGCCCTGAGACACGCGATGAAAACGGTCCAATATGTCTATTCTCCTCACCTTCCTCCAGTCTTTAAAGAAGTTCTTCCTGAAGATGTCCTTAGTGGTGTACTCATGATCTAACATCTTGGCAAAAAATGTGGCCACCTCCTCAGCAGGGGCACTCAGTTTCATATGTTTACCTACAGATAAAAGAAAGGGATACAAATCAATTAATAATCATTACTGGGAAATAATACAAGGATATACCAAATCATCTGACGCACCGGCAGACTCACCGTCATAGTAAAATCTGACTTTGTCAGGTAAGGGGTCGTACGGGGGGGCGAACACGGGACCCTTGTGTTCCAGGAAGCGCCACTTGGAGCCATCAGTAGATCTTTCCTCCTCCCACCTTATCAGCCAAAACAACAAAAAAGAATAAACCATGAGAGAAGAGAAAGAAAAAAAAAGCGGTATCTGTTTCTTGAAAGCGACAACAACCAAGGACCCTGAGTTTGTATCTGTAAGTCCCAGAGGACAAGAAGTATGAGTGCCTACAATTATCTCACCATTTCCACTTCTCCTCTTCTTCTTTTTTTGACTTCTTCCCCTCGGTTCCCTTTTTGTCCTTTATTTTCTTTTTGGGCTTTATGTCCTAAATACAGTAGAACGAATAGAACAATCAATCTAGAGAACAAGCTGGAGATTTCAGGATGAGGATGAATATAAAACAACATAGTATACCTCGTCCTCGTCATCTTCTTCGTACTCCTGTTTCCTCTTCTTGGCCTTTTTGTCATTTTCTATCTTGACTTTTTTGGGCTTATAATCATATCTGGAAACAAATAAAAGCAACAATCTGCTTGAATCTGAAAACGTGTCTTTGGAGACGCTCAAAAAACGTAGACCAAAATCTGAGACAACCAAATCCTAAACTACAGAAATAGAAGCACGGAATGATTGATGGCGATGTAGACTGATCTGAATGTTACCCACCCTTCATCATCATAGTCTCTCTTGGAGGTCTTGTTGTGTTTGGGAGAAGGGTAGAACCCATTGTCTTCTTCAGGCTCACTCTTAATCGCAGGAGGGCTTGTCTCTCTGAGGTAGACATTGAGGACATAGATCGCATATTAGTAAAGCATTTCATAGTGACAACCAGATAATATCTTGGGTCCCAACAAACTCCTTCTATATACTTATTGTCTGGTTTTTCATATTATTGAGACAACATAGATCGTTCAATCATTTTCTTCATTGTATATTCATTAATACGGTTCACCTTGCATATCCATTCTCCTTCTCCTTTTTAGGCTTGTCCACATGAGATGACTTCATCTGTAAGAAACAGAATATGTCAGCACATCTATCTATGGCTTTTGAAAATCAAAATATATTTGATGTCCTACCAAAGCCTTGAGGGATGTTCAATTGGATGGCAGGAGGCCAAACGCAGGCTATCCTCCTAAACTTCTACAAAAGGTTTGAAAATGCCAGTCTACTAGTCTTTAAACATCTGCTAGTTAGGCTGATTTGTAGTGTGGTCAGACTGACTCTATGTGCAGGTTGAACAAACCTTTTCCTCTCTCCTCTTCTCTTTGTCCTTGTGTTTTTCCCTGTGTTTGTCGGAGCTGCCATCGCTGTACTTTTGCTTCTCTTTCTCTTTGTCTCTGTGTTTCTTCTCAGAGTGCTCCCTGTGTTCGCTGGAACACAGAAGCCACAACAGAGGGGTCAGAAGTGAAGGGCCAGAGGTCAGACGTCATCCAGACTCAAAGACACAATGGGTTTCATCCGCAAATCTCCAATGGCTAACAATATAAAGTAAGTAATATTGAAGGAATACTGACACTGTCTAACACAAAAATTGCCAATAGCAACCGCCAAAGCCGTGACTATGAGCGTACTGAAACTCAAAGGTAGCACTACCAGATTTACAAACATAAACGGCAAAGTTCAAATTACAAAATCGTTCCAGATTTCATTCTTAAAAGAGAATTTCAGAGCATCCTTATGACTTATGTTTGCTGATTTGAGATAGCAGGGTTTAATTACATCAGCATTATCCTGGTGATTCTTTCTTGTTTGTTGTTTGAAATAGTAGATTCAAATGCTAGAAATTGTGTTTGATATTTTACGCTGGCAGGACGTGTAATACAGGGAGTTGTATTCAAACGCATCATGTCTGTTATCGTCTTTTCCAATAAACGGAAGGTAGGACGTTTTGCTAAACAGCATGTAGTTGGGAAAGACAATGTAGCGCATTGTTGGGAGTAGAACAAAAAACTAACAAACCATGAATCTATAAACTACCTCACACTGTCAATCATGATTCTGAGCATGTGAAGAAAGGGTCATTCATTCTAATGCTTTAAGAACCTCACAGTTGTGAGACTACACAGTAATGAAGCAACTTTTTGTACCAGGAAAAAAAGCTCAGACTATTTCAACAACTATACCAATTGAGATGCCGTTCTACTTGTAATTATTTCTGTTATGGACATCCATGCTAAAATTGCTGTACATCAAAAAAGCAGCTTGCATAGTATTATAGTGTACCAGAAGAGACAATAAAGCAAGGAGGGGAATGGTTTCATACCTGTTGCTGTGCTTGGATTTCTCCCGTTCCTTGTCTCTCTTGTGGTCTTTGTGTCTGTGTTCCTTGTCTTTGTGCTTGTCTCTATGCTTGTGAGTGTCTATGACAAAAAGGAGTGACAGACGTATTTACTAGCATTCAAAAACAAAAAGAACTTGTAGTGTGAATAGTCATATTTTAGAGAAATAAAGCTAGATTTTGGGTTCCTTTGAGTATAGCTGTGGTAGGATGTATGCAATATTGGATGAAAGAGTAGAACAATTACTCTCTACTGAGAGTCAGATAACATCACAGACATACTCTACTGTTGACATCTACACACACATCAGTATTTAAACAGTAAGCCATTCTTATTAATAAAACTAAAATAAAAATGAATTAAAATTCACTGTATTCACTGTTGAGTCAAAATAAGGAATAGTAATTGACTTTTAGAATCATTCATCTGTATCCCACCTTTGTAAACAGTTACTCGCCAAAAAGGAAACACAAGCACAGTTCAGACAGAGGGAGACTGGGGGGTAGGGTTATGGAGATAACGAGGCCAGAGTAGGGGGAGACCTTGGATGGGGGTGAAGATGTATGCTTGTTTGTTAGATAATCTATATTATCAGAACCAAACACTAGAGATGCCCTTGGTGCCCTGCTTCACACCCAACAAATATTTGCTATTGTTGGCCACTAAGTCAGCACATCTATAAACCCATATGGCCTTTGGAGATTGCAGATGCTATTTCTAAATTTGGTTGCATGGTTTGACTTTTTTAAATGAAAAGTCAAGAAAGCTATGTTTGAAAACTCTCACGCTAGGCTGATAAAACTTAAAAGAAATTTTAACTTGGATTTTAAGTGTTATTCTATTATGTTTAGGGTCTACAGTAATCTTTTTTGAGGTAGTCCTGACTTTGGCTTGATCGTCACCTCGTGGCATCCCGCTGCCATGGCAGTTGAATAACGGGTAGGATATGCTATTGTCATAGGAAACAATAACAGGCATCCATTTATTAGCCTAATTCAAAACATTCCCTTGAAGCATTTCTATCAGATTAGGCCTGCAATTAATTTGTCAACAGAAAGGGCTCTAAACTTTACAGCAGTCATGGAAAAAATCTATATAGACCTTCATTTTCTGCACAAATGACAGGTCAAGCCATATGGTTTTAATAATGTAGTTTAACTTTCTTTTCCATGATTAAAAGTTTAAAAATAAAATTTAACGAATCTCAATAGACTACACAGAAAAATGTTTTCAGGAATAAAATCTAACCAATATGCAGTTGGTAAAAGCACTGCGATATGGGGCCGGTTTAGGCGATAAGCTTCCAGCTCTCGCCTCCATATCACGGCAGACAGTTCCCTTACTGATCGGCACCCTGGCTGTAAGATAGAGAAAAAGAAAATGGCGCAGAGACTAAGTCCTCAACCGCAATTCTGCTACTTTCGGCTCCAAAATTAGGCGTATTTGCATAAACATATAATAAATCTAGAGTATGCATAATAAACACGATGCCGCGCGCTTTTAGAATTTCGCCTCAGATTAAAATACTAATAATTCTAAGTGTAATTTTGAGACCCTCTTTTTGAACAATAGCCGCAAGAGAGTGGAGGAGAAGGGACTTAGTCTCTGGGACGCCATTTCTGTCCTTTAAAAACTAACAGTAGACGGGTCACGATTGCGAGTGGAAAGCTAACATAATATTTAAAAAAATCGTCATCGGAGGACTTACCACTTGCTTTAGATCCAGAATTCACCTGAAAATTGTGAGAAGAAAGACATTAAATATTTCAATTTTCTAAACGCCGGTAGCTTTGTTATTTGATCAAGTTTCAAATTGCAGGCAAATCCATTCTAAACGTATTACTACAATAAACTGCACAATTAGTGCGCAAATATCAAAGCATTGACTGGAATGACAAGAAAAGTAGCTTATCTTATTTACTTATTTAATATGACATTATTAATACCAGCTACATCATGTCAGTAATTGGTCTGAGACCAAAAAAAAAAAAAACAGTGACAAAGGCTACCTGAGAATCTTTATGTTCATGATCTCCGCTCATCGTTAAGTTGTTTCTGTTTATAAAGCAGGTACAGAAGACAGCTGTTCAAGAACCGAGGTTGACACTGGGAAGCCTTGGGAGACTATGGAATGGAGTCGCTGCGCACTGGGTTTAGGTGAAGTCCGAATATTTATTAACTGCGCATGCTCAAATCAATTTGAATAATGAGACACGCTCTGCGGGGTCCCTCCCTGACCCAAAATAAAAATAAGATATTTCAGTCAAACACACATTAATGTGGGGAAACGTTTTTGAAAACACATCAGTGAATATCTCATTAGGCTAATAGGCTGGAGGCTTCAGATCCAGACATCGTATTTAGGTTAAAATTTATACTACTCCTTGGCAACCAGACACATGTCCCCTTCATCTGCTGTCAGTGGCCCAATAACCCCTTCCTCCAAATGGGTCCCTTAGCGGTCCTATCACACTAGTGCGTAGCACTTCAACACAGGTTTGGCAAGGAGTAATCAGATGTGACTGAACTTGAAATAACCAACCAGAAATCAAACAAACAAAGCCATTGCACGGGACAAAAGCAGTAGAAAATTTAATTCACTTTTACAACATAATTATACAATCATGACAGGCTCTATTATCAGTCTTCACATGATTAATCCAGCATTAAAAATAAAACAAAACAAAACAAAACAAAACAAAACACACATTCACACAACCTTGTATGCACACATTCTAACTACAATCTCACATGATAACAGGGACAAAACAATAACATAAATCTTTTAAAACAATTATCTGTACATGGTTACATCCTCCACTGAGAACTCATAATCCGGAAGAGAGAAACCGATATCAAATGATTCACAAAGAAAAAACATTTACAGTACAGTTCACAGGTCGCCACAACTGTGGTCAGGCCTATTTAGACTTCCTTCGCTTGGCCTGGGTGGGACTGGCTCCAGTCTCTGTAAAAGAGAAAGAAATTCTGTTAAGAACAACACATTATGGAGGGAAAAGATAGTACTGCAGGCTTTGAGTGTATAACTCTTGTTGTAGAGTTGAACTTACGTTGTTGCGAGTAAACTGAAACATCATCACAGCATGTTTAGGTATGCACGCATTACCTTTTGCAGCAGCACTGGTTCCAGGCCTGGCTGATCTCTTCCTCATGCCGCTGTCTGCTACCGGCTCTTCCTCCACCTCCTTCTCCGCCCGGGAGCTTCGCCTGCTCGGCCCCTTGGGTTTCTCCACGGCAGCTCTGGGAGCACCAGACAGAAAAACAAAACACGACACGGAGGGAAGGAGAAGAACGCCGAGGCGTGTTACTGAAGATGCAGCGGCGTCAGTAACTCTGCTCTACTCAGAGAAAGATAGAATACCACGTGGGACTCAGCTGTTTTTCCTCGTCTACCACAGATACTGTCCGTCTTCATCCCGACAGCATCCACTACGTGCTAGGTCGACATGGTCACTGCTTGTGTCTTGGCAGCGCAAATACATGTTAAATACATACCTTGGAACTAAGTTGATGGGCGTCTTTCTTTTCTTTGCCCATCTGTGATAGAAGTGGAAAAACAGCGGTAAACTAAAAACTGTGGTGCTTCACAAACAGGTTTTTACCTCCCCACCATATTATGACAACCCCTGCCCCAAAATAAAAAACATCAGACGGCCTTAAACAGAAACAGGTCTGTGGAGTGGAGTGGCAATTTACTTAATCTGTGGAGAGGTGGCATTTTGTTTCATCTTCTGGCATGCATTAGTATTTTTATATTGTTGCATGCTAAGCATACATACCAAGTGCTGAGGCAACGTGGCTCATTGTTTTCACCATGTACCCCCTTGGCCAACCAAATGAACTCCCTGAGTTTCAGTAGAGTTAGAAATGTCTAAGCATTTCTCCTTCAAGAGCATGGCACTTAACACTTGGCCAACTTTTCAGAGATCAACAGTACGGTATACCTTATGAAACCCCAGCACAGGAAGCAATACACAGTTAATTAGTAGTACACCATTAAGAAGAATAAGTAGTAAATATTGATCATGGGCCTTACCCCTGCTCGGAAACAGTCGAGACCTCTTCAGCTGCTGAGGAGAACAAACAAAAGTCAGTTCCATGAAACCTAGGTCTAGACACTTCTTCTGGAATGACCACAGAAATTATGCTTTCCATCTGAACGGCATAACAACCCTAACAATTTGAAAATACTCACTTGTCTTCTCACTGGCAATAGGCTCCTGCAACTGTGGAGCTTCTGGTTGAATCGGTGCTGGGAAAAAGTACAAAGACAGTTCAGCAGATACATGTTATGAAAACAGTGTCAGTCAGAAGTGTGTATACTAGAACCATACAGTGATTAATTAGCTGATAACTGTATGTTTACCTGGGGCAGTCTGGCTGATTTCAGCAGGTACTGGGGCTGGCTGCATGGGAGGCTCCATAGCTGGAGTGTCAGACTGGGATGGTGGAGCTCCATTGGGGTTAGCAACTGGGGAGGATGTTGCTTGGGGGACCTCTGAAGTAGGCCCAGGGACGGCGACAACGGAAACAATGGCTGGGACTGGACTTTGTACAGGAGCGGGGGTGGAGAGCGAGGTAGCAGAAGAGGCGATGGTGGCAATAGGAGTAACAGGAGCTAGAGTGATTGCAACCTGGACTGGTGCTGAGACTGGGGCAGGAGTTGGAGCCTGGGTGTCACACTGAACAGGGACAGCAACATGGGCAGGAGCTGGGGTTGGAGAGGAGACTGGAGGTGGAGTGGTGACTTTTGGAGCGGCAGCAGTGCTCTGAGGTGCTGGTGTCTCCATCTGAACGACTGGGCTGGCAGCCGGAGGAAGGGAGACCTTAAGAGGCACAGCCCCAGTGCCAGGCCCTGACTGTGCAGGCCTGTTCTCTGGGCCTTGCTGGGAGTCAGGTGTGCTGGGCAGAGGAGCAGCAACCTGAGCAGGCTTACTTTTCACCTGTGTACCAGAAGTTGTAGACATGGGGCCCTTTCGGATGGTGGCTGCGGCTCCAGGACTAGAGCAGGGAGGAGGGGACGCCAGGGGTGGCTGAAAAGGAGATGACACTGAGGAAGAAGGGCTGAGATGGGGAGAGGGCTGAGCGACTGGGGATCTGGATTTTTGGGCAGTGGCTACCTCTCCTAGACTTTCTGTTTTGAGAGTCCCTGGGTTTGTCTGTTGGGGGGCAGGGAGACTGCCACCTGGGACTGAGGAGGACATACTAGTGGCTAACTGGACCTGCCCAACAACTGTTCTGGCAGACTGAGTACCGGTCATATTAGATGTCTGGATGGAGCCAGGCGCCGGAGAGAGTTGAATGTTTGTAGTGGACACTTGGATAGGCCCCACCATGGTGACTGGCTGCGACACAACTGTGGTGTTGGGAGCCACAGACCCACCTGGGACCTGGAAAATGGTGGTGATGAACTGGGGGGGGCGAGAGATAGGTGTCTGCTGCCGGACATCCTGTGGCCTGATGTTCTTGTTGGGGACCGCCACCATGGTGGAGACCATGGCTGGGGGTGCCTGGGGGGTGGGTGCAGAGGTGATGGGGTTAGAGGTAACAAATACTGTGATCTGGCTGGGGGAAATGGTGCTCGACGAGGCTGGGATCTGTATGACCGAGTGGACGCTGGTCACAGGTTTAGGACTAGGGCTTGGTTTAGAGCCGACAGCAGAACTAGGGTTAGAAATGGTACTGACAGTTGATGCAGGACCGCTCTGACTGGAAGTGGCAGGGTTGGGGCTTACACTGAGGCTCGCATTAGTGTTGGGGTTGAGAGCGGGGCCTGGGATAGGTGTTGGGATTAGATTTGAAGTGGAGTTGACACTAGAACCGGAGATGGGGTTGGGGTTAAGGCTTGGGGTAGTATTGGGGTTCCCGTTAGTGTTGGGGTTTAAATTAGGAATTGCAGTAGGCTGTAAATTAGGAGTGCTGGTGGGGATTGGGAGAGCCGTTTTGGGTTTAGCTTCTGGTTCAGTCAGACTGCCAGTAGCAATAACGGGGGCTGGAATGCCTGCACTCTGAGAATTACTGGGGAGTTGTCTCTCTGGATCTAAAGGAGGCTTAGGGCTCTCCTTCCCCTGAACATCCCTAGTAGAAGCACCCTGTGTAGGCCTTAGAGGCATGCCTGGGGTACTTGTGTTATCCAGCAGCTGATTGAGGGAGGTTGGAGCCTCCCTTGGAGCGGGTAAGGCCTCAGACACAGAGTCCTGCAAGGGTCCTGGGTGTGTGGGCTGCCTCTCCACTGTCCCAGCCTGCTGTTCCAATCCAGGTTTAGCCTCCTGAGGCGTGGGGACACGAGGACTAGCCATTCTAGGAGCTGATAAATCCCTCAAAGGCTGGGGTTGTGGCATGGATTGGGGTTGGGGCTGAGGCATCTGTCGCTGCTCTACAGCCATGGTTCCCTGACTTTCCCTGATTGCATCAGCAGGGTTACCCTGCATGCCCAAGAATGAACTCTGGGTCTGCTGAGTCTCCATGCTCACACCCACTTGTGAAGGCATAGAAACTGGGCTGGGTGGTACTGAGGTGGGGCTCAGCATCATGGTCTGCCCCTGAGGGTTGACCATCTGCTGCTGGTGGGGAGGACAGGTGAGGGCTATCTTTGCCCCCTTCTGCCTCCCTGGACTTGGAGTGGCTGATTTGCGGCTAGAGGCTGGACTAGACCTGCGACTGTTGCTGGGACTTGCCCTCTTACCTTGGCCTCCAGGCTGCTTGTCCTGTTTACCACCTGCACTTGCCACTCCACTGCCAGTAGAGAAAGTCTGCTGACCATTGTTAGTGTTGTTACCACTACCACTGCCATTGTTGTTGTTGCCTGGGAGATTTAAGCTAGGAGGGGCCTGCCCTATGGCCTTGAGAGTAGTGGGGTTAAGGCCCTGCTGGTCAAAGCCCCTGTTTAGGTTGGGCTGCCTGGGAGGCAGGGGAATGTTGATTTTTGGGGGGAAGAGCCCTGCAATGGATGCATTTAGCCTCTCAGGGGAGAGGTTGATTTCCGAGGGCTCAGTGCTGGGTGGACGATTAGTTGGGGTGAGGGGATGGTGGTATGGCCTAGGGCTGGCTCGGTTGGGGGTTTTGGGTCTGGAGCTCTGGGAGGTGGTGGGCACATTAGGGAAGTGAAGGCCAGGCATGGGGGCTCCTTGTTGAGGCTGGGATGGTAGCTGCTGCTGGGGACTGGCTCCAGGGTGCTGGGGCAAGGGCGCTGGACCAGGGCCCTGCTTCATCAAGTGTGCATTGGAGCCCTGATTGGCCATCATTTGTTGGGGCCCGTTTCCAGGCTGCATCCCCATTTCTGGGCCTCCAGGTCTGTCCTGCATGGCATGGGCCCCTCCATTGCCCTCCTCGGGTCCTGTGGCCTGGGAACCCTGCCCTACATCAGGATGGGACATTCTCCGTGTTGCGCCCGCAAGCTGGACAGGAAAAAGATGATAAATGATGTTGGCTCTAAAGAAAGTCATGGCACTCACAGGTAAAATATGACAAGTTACAAGTCACAAGATGTAAATGTCAATAAATGTGCCATATGTTTAAATATGTTTCAGATCCTAGCCCTTACCTGTGGGTTGACTGCAAGGGGCATCCCTCTGGCTTTGTCAGGTGACGGTGGAACTCCTCCATGCCCCTGCAGGCTCATCATAACAGGCATATTGCCTTGTTGAGAGACTGGTAGCCTGTGGGGCTCCCCTGGGTTGACCATACCCCTGGGGGGATGTTGTCCTCCTGGAGGGATGGACATGCGGTTCTTAACCTGCTCCTGTTGCATCTTCAGCATCATCATCATCTGTTGCTGAAATATAATAAAATGAGCACAAACGTGAGTACAAATAGGAATACACTAAAGTATCTTGTCAAGCATAAGTGTGTCAAGCAACAGTGTTGCAGCATCAGTATTAGGAGTTTAAAATGTCACCTGTTGCTGTTGTTGTAGGTGTGGTTGCTGAGCCTGCTGTTGCTGCTGCAGCTGGTGAGGATGCATCTGAGGCTGGCCTTGTCCTGGAGTCTGCGGCGCCGTCATCCCCTGCTGCCCTGGAGGACCTTGGATCCCTTGCATCTGCATCTGTTGCATCTGCTGCTGTTGCTGCATCTGCTGCTGTTGTAACTGTTGCTGCTGCATTTGTTGTTGCATTTGTTGCTGCTGCAGTTGCTGTTGTTGTTGTATCTGCTGCTGCTGCATGTGCTGTATCTGTTGTTGCTGTTGCTGTTGTTGTTGTTGATGTTGTTGTTGTTGTTGCTGCTGCTGCTGTTGTTGTTGGTGTTGTTGCTGCTGTTGTATAAACTGCATGGGCACCTGCTGCAATACTCTCTGGTCTCCAGGCTGGCCTGGGAAGCCTGGAGAATGCGCCAGATATTTAAAATGAATACACATCAGGATTTTTAAATACAGGGGAAAAAATACAAAAGTACTACAAAATACTTCTTCTGGAGAACTGGAAATTAAATTAAGTGTCTGCCCAAATTTAAGTTAAATCAATCACCTGCAGGCCTGTTGGTGAAATCAGAAAGTTTCGGGCCTGAGTTGTCCAAGCCCAAATTCTGCTCTCCAGCCAATGCTGGCAGTTCAGAGTCTTCTAGAGTGGCAGCCACATCCAGACCTCTGTAAACGGGAGAAGAAATAAGAACAGATTAACAAACAATTGACAAGTGATTCAGGCGAATGTAGTTGCTATTGCCCAAATTGCCAAACCTAAATAAGAAATGACTAAACCTCAATTAAATATATATCCCTACCCAAGTCCCTCTACTTGTTGTTGTCCCTCTCCCACTTTGGGCTTCTTCTTTCGTGGTGGTTTCTTTTTCTTGGGTTTGGTCTGGTTTCCCCCTCCTGCTCCCTGCTTCCCTCCCGGTCCAAACTGGCTGGCTGAGATATCACTCTGGAGCAGGTTGACCAGCAGAGGACTAGTCAATGTTACATCCTTGTTAACAGGGAAACCACCTGGCTGTCCACATGCCCCCGCCATTTGCATCTGACCTGCAAACTGGGAGTTAAAGTTCATGCCGTGACCTGGGAAGTGGCCATTGCCCACCTGCATGTGCTGAGGGGCCCCCATCATGCCTTGCTGCTGCTGCGGCTGCATATCAGGGAGAATCTGTTGGACCCCCATGTCCCCTGTCCCAGCACTAGGGTCACCCAGAGGATGTGGGTGTTGCTGAGCTGCCTGTTGTTGTTGTTGTTGTTGCTGCTGCTGCTGTTGTTGTTGCTGCAACATGGCCTGTTGCTGCTGTTTCTGCTGCTGCTGTAGCTGTTGCTGCTGTAGCTGTTGTTGGACCAGAGGGTGACCAGCAGGGAGCCTCATCTGCTGTCCATGTATGCCCATAGCTTGGTTAGGATTCCCAGTCATTGGAACTTGCTGGGGCTGCTGCTGGCTCAGCTGTTGGTGTTGCTGCTGCTGCTGTAATTGTTGCTGTTGTAACTGGTGCTGTTGTTGCTGTTGTAATTGCTGTTGTTGGAGTTGAGCCATTTGCTGCTGTTGTTGTGGGGTCATCTGTTGCTGTTGCTGCTGGCCAACCTGGGCCTGGAACGGAACCATGGTCCCTGGGACATTTGGAGAGGGGCCCCGCATCATCTGGCCTGCCATGACCCCAGCTGGGACCTTACTTCCAAATGCCTGCTTGTTGCCTTGCATTTGGTTAGCAACCATTTGTTCCATCATGGAGTTCTGTTGCTGCTGATGTTGTTGTGTCTGTTGCTGCTGCTGTTGTTGTTGTTGTTGTAGGAGCATGGCCTGGTGCCCTTGGCCTCCAACCATCTGACCCTGCCCATGCATCACCCCCTGGCCTTGTTGAGGCATCATCTGCTTAGGTGGGGTCATCCCTCCTCTCTGGCCTTGACTGAGCGGCCGAGAGAGGACGGTCTGACCTCCACCCTGGCCTTGAACCATCTGGCTGGGGGAGGAGGACACGGGCTGGGCCTGATGCTGGAGGCCCATCATCTGGGTCTGGCCCATATTAGGCCCAGTGGTTGCACCAGAAGGCTGACCTGCCATGCCACTTTGGACACCCATCACATTGGGCTGGACATGGGGTGGACCCTGCAATGTGTTGGGAGTGGAGGCCGATGGCTGAGCTCCTAATGTGAAAGACGGGGGGAAAAAGTTATAATGGCACAAAAAGTGGTACACAGCACAGAATACTATTTTACAGTTCATACGTTTTTAAACCAAATGACTAATACTAATGTTATTCATGCTCTTTCAATAGAAACAATCTATCTGTTAAAAGTAGGACTGGAAAGCAACATGGATCTTGATTTGATTTTGATTCTTTGGACTACAATCACATGCATCTCACTTTCAGTTCAATTCAATAAAAACTAGAATCATTTTCAACAAAATAACTCCCGTAAATAATTAAATAACTGGCAATGCTTTACCAATAATTTATACTAAAACATCATGCAAATGAAATGTGCATTATAATCACATAGGGATGCAATGCATAAAACATTTTACATTGGTATTCTGAGATTGATACAAAGTATTCAATTTATCAAAGCAGAAAATTAAATTCCAATGAATGTATAAAATCAAAACAAAAACATCTCACTTGAGAAATTATCTATTCATTGTTATGTTAGGACTAAACTGCCTCTTGGTTAAAACATTGCCGTTTCTGATGTAAATCAAGTATATGGACATTTCTGCTTATTTAATAAATTCTAGTACGTCAAAGCTATTATCTATATAACTGAGATAATTAAATTGCTCAACTTTCCCCATCCAAAACAAAAAGACAGATATGATCTGCCCATTGAAACAGAGAAAAAGTTCAGTTGGACCATTACTTTGCGACAGACATTTTACCTGGGTGAGTCATGGCTTGGCTGCTCTGTAGCTGCTGACTGGGTCCTCCACCAGGGGTTCCTGGGGTACTGGCACTCACCTGACCCTGGACAAAGTTCTGGTTCCCTGGCATGTTTGGAAAGCCTATGGGACGCTTAGCCATGCCTGCAATCAGTATTCAATCAATTAGTTAAAAAATATTGCATTTTATTGTCTATATGATATGACATTCCCAGCCACTGACTGGTGTGTGAGTGGGGGGGAGGGAGTTACCTGCCATTCCACCTGGATGCACTTGGGCCCCTGGCTGTCCGTGTTGGGGGATTCCCATGAACCCTTGCTGCATGTTACCCTGTTGTCCATGAGCTGCTCTTCCCGGTGAGCCAACCCCCTGGGGGAAACCCTGTGGGGTTGTTGGTCGCTGGGCCATCATGGGAGGAGTCCCAGGTGAACCCTGCTGGAAGGGAGATGAGGAGGAACCAGGGGACTTGGCGGTGAGGTTGCCCTGTGGTCCAGTGGTTGCTGGAAGAGGTGGAGGGGGTCTGGGTGGGCCTGCTACACCACCAGGCCCTGTCTGGGGACCTTTAGGCTGGGGAGCTGCAAACTGTCCCATCCCTCCCTGCTGCTGCTGCAACTGACCCTGTCCCATGGCATTGAATACCTGTCCAGCCTGCTGGCTGCCAAATGGGTAAGGTGGTGGAGGGTGGCTTGGGGTCTGAACTGCAGCAAGGGAAGGTGGGCGTTGACCCATTTGAGCTTGGGGTGGGGGCTTTCTCCAGGCAGGGCCTCCTTGGGCAGCTGGAGGTTGGAGTACCCCAGAGGGCAGTTGGTTCCAGCCAGGAGGCACAGCCATCTGGCCAGAGGGGTTGAATGGCGGTCTAGGTCCGAGCTGGGAGAGCTGAGCTTGTTGCTGGGCCTGTTGCTGTTGTTGAAGCTGCTGCAAGGCAGCAGGGTTGAGCTGCCTCCCAGCCTGCATGTGGTGGGCTGCCTGGGGGGGCATGGGGCCTGGGCCATGGGGGCCAGCCTGTTGGTGCTGGAGTTGTTGCTGCTGTTGAACCGACATCCCTGACATCATAGGATCCATCACATCTAGAAAGAGAACAGGAGTATAGGGTTTTTGTTGTTACTATATAGTTACTATAACTGTCCTATTCTTGTCCTAAGATCCTATTCAAGACAACCACATGACTATTTGAGAAGAAAGTGATGATAAACCAAACCTGTCTGAGATGATGGCCTTGGGACTCGGGGGTGCATCTGTCCACTACTGCCTGGAACCATCACCTGACTGGCCATGCTAGGACCAGGGGGGACCATGGAGGGGTTGGGCATCCTCACACCTCCTGACAGAAATATGTGAATTTTTAAATCAACAAATATAAAGAGTAAAATATCTAAAACGACACAAGCTTGAAAATGAAAACTAATTGGAAAACAGAAAAAATGGCTATAATCTGCTTTTAAATAACCAAGCATGCACTACACTAACATTGTCTGTATTTTATTAACTCCTTCATCTATTAATTCGTGTTAATGATAATTTCCATAAATTAAAGGGGAAAAAAAAGAGTCTAAATTACAATTTAGAACAATCTAATATATACCCTTAAGAGTATGACTACATACGCCCATACATTATTTATGCCTTTGTATCAAACAACTGTCATTCAAAATAACCTTTTTTCCCAAAATACAATGACCACTTCAGTCAGTTTCAAAGTTCCAGTCCCTCTTTACAGATAGGAGACTGGATCCAAGTGTAGCCTGTTCAGTACAAGTAAGTATCATACCTGGACCAGGCTGACCCGGAAATCCAACATCCATTCTCATCTGGCCAGGTGCTCCGATTGGTCCATTTACTCTGACCTCTTGTCCTCTATTCTGTGCCATAGCAACATTGATGGCCCCTTCCCCTGAGAACAGCAAACGTCAAATGTTTGATCAAATGACTACAACAGATGTTACAAGATGTCCAACTTGCACCTTACAATTTCCAAGGCCAAGGACAACAATAGCATTGATTCCTGCACCCCTTTTTTGTACCATACCCTCTATCTGCACAGAGAGAATCCCCAGGTCTCTGAGCTGTTGTTGGTTGTTCTGGGCCAGCAGTCTGAGGCGTTCAGCAGCATCCCGGGGAATGTTGAAAGTAACACGTACACTATTCCATGGCTCCACACGCTGTGGCTGCAGCCTCTCTGAGCCTAAAAGAGGGAGCATGGATGGAAATAAAAGTGAATGAAAGATAAGGGAAGGAGATTATTAACCCCACAGGTAGGGTACATGCAAGATTTTAAGTACATGGATGATATAAAAAATTGTAGGGTCAGGACAAATTTCCACATGTTCTAAGTGTTCAAAGAACACTGTTTAATTCTTACGCTTAACACTAACCTAAATCAAGTACGCTTGGTATCCCACTAAGGACAGTGTCAAGTTTTTCTGGAAAGTCCTCATCCTCCATGTTTCCTTGAAAAGCAACAAAAATTGTAAAATCTTCCTCTTCCCCATCGCCCTTCTCCTCTTGCCAGTGTCTTAATCTGCTTCCATGGTAACCGTCGGCATCCTCTCCTGCATCATCTCCAACCCCGGAGTCCCTGTCGGAGTCATTATCACCTTCCAGGAATTCTGTCCCTTGGGACATCTGAGGTGGAGTATGTAGATGTGCCATCCTCCCCTCTTACTAGGAGTGGCCTGGCAACAGTTTGAACTTTTTATGCTACAATACCAGAAGAGAGAAAAAGAGATCCCCATTATAGCGCATACACTGTTAACGCAACGTAATAAGGACAACTATGACAGCGCTAGGACGCTTCTCAGGCTGCTGCATAGCAAGCTAATAACATAACTTAATAATGAGAAATGTATTCCAGCCAACCTTTAGGCAGGTCATGATTTCATTGAGACAAGGAAAAAAATCATCCATATCACTCAGAGGAATCCACTTCTGCTCGGCTATCTAGCTTAGTCACAATACAACTAGCAATGACAACACTTCCTCAGAGTCAATATCATCTGGTTTGCAGTTTAGCTACATTACCAGACAAACGTCGAGTAATTATACGCTTTGGCTTGTCTGTGCGTTGTTATACAAATTAAAGTACCAAGGATATTATGACCTTTACAGATATTTTGCTCACACTTGGCTACTGTTCATACGGTGTATGATCCCTAGCTTGCAACTCGTATTTAGCCACAGTAGCTAAGCTAGCGGCCGTATCGGCCCCGCATCACGGGCCTTAGCTGAACCTATGCTAACGTCAAGCCATCCGAAACGGCACATGGGAAACTAATGTTAACTTTATACTGTAACACTAAACAATTTCACGTAGATACGGACAATATCTAGAAAAATGGCAAGCCACGCTAGGGCGTCCCCGGCTCCAAATGCAGTGTGTAAAATGAATAATATCAATTTCAAGGCGGGTCTTAAAAAGCTCCGGTTAGCAAGCTAGCAAACGTTAGCTAACATTAGTTAGCACTGCATTGGATTCTCCGTGTAGTCATTGAAATTACAGTCGACTGTCCTACAGCTCTTTAACTAGCTATACACACATATAAACCTCACGACGGAACGGTTAACGTTAAAGCCTTACCAAGCATATTCATACAGAGATAAGTGCAACCATTCGACATCTGCAAGCTAACCGTTAGATTAGCTAACAAAACATGAATCACACAAGCAACGGTAGAAAACAACGCACGACAGCTTGGTTCCTACTAGAACCTCTGCTTTTGGTTCCTACTAGAATCTCTGCTGTTGGTTCCTACTAGAACCTCTGTTCTTGGTTCCGTTGGCGTTTTTTCTACAATAATCTCTTAACTTCACAGTTGGTGTTGTTTCCATTTTCTCCAATTAATTAGTAGTGAAGATTTGTAGTTAAGAATTATATACCCTTGGCGACGGTTATCATAGGCTTCCAGTAGGATGTTAGATATGTTGTGCTGCTCAAATCCCCTAAATCAATATGCGTTTCCATGGAATCCCTCTGTGTCAATTACAATTAGGGTTGGGGAGTAATGGTATACATGTAACGGTACGCAATTAATATGTATCATTTAATAATACATTTTTTAACATTTACACTTATTTTACCAAGTGATTTCATTGTATTTCTTCAAATGATTAAAAAGTAACTGATTTGCATCTGGTGTGCGTCTACGTGTAATGGAGTAGTAATATTTGTAACAATTTGTAACAGCACTTTGCATAGGCGTAGCAATGGTTTCCTAACAGTGAAACATTTTGATTTCTTTGAAAACTGAGTGAATTATTCCAGTTATCGCGCTTGCATTGCGTTTCAGTAGTGGCATGGCTGCCATAACTTTAAAATGTTCTTTTAAAAATAATTTATTGCACTGCAAGGAACAAGAAACAATCGGGGACACAGTATCGCCGGGGACAGATGACATCGGGGACGTCATGGTTTATTTTCATTATACGGCTTTTGAATGGAAAATAACTAATAGTAATCAGATTACGTTACTGGGATCGAGTAATCCATTAGAATACGTCACTGATTATAGGGTAATTGTAATGAGGTAATCAATAATTTGTAACGGAATACATTTTAAAAGTAATGTATTCATAAAATGTCAGAGAAATGTATTCTGAACCTCTTCCCATCATTGTTTGATTAATCGATCATACATTACCAGATAATTGCATACATGACCCACTATGTTGGGTCTATAGACAGAAAGACCAGCATTCTAATCTGTCCAAACTATTGGGCTACATTTGTGGCGGCCATTTAAAATCTCATTATATTTTTAATTGGTAACAAACCTGTATTGCTGGAGTAAATCGTAAAAGGTATTATCCTACACAAATCTAAACTCCTAATGCACTGAAGTGGCATTCTGAATCAGTGGTAGTAGCACGTTATTTATTTGTTAACAGGTCTATTGGTCCAAATGGCCATGGAAAGGGATGAAAGCAAACATTCTTTAACCCCAACGTTTGTGCAAACATTTTATTTATTGGCTCTGTACAGTGTTCATTTTGATTAAAATCAGATACAAGGTAAATAATGCACATGAAGTCAAACATTAGGTGCCATCCAAACAGGTCCCTTAAAACAAGATACTCTACAGTAAATGTAACAAGCATCACCAGACAGTGGTAGTGCACCAGTTACTAAAAAAGAGAACTTGGTTTAGGCCTATTGTCTGGTTAGTCATCGTTGATCATTCTGGACTTTGTTGTTATGCTTAAAAACAAACCTGTAGATACATTTCAATACTCTAATATACTGTCTGGAATTCAATAATTATAAGTACACTAAAATTAAACAAGATCCAGCAATTTCTGAGATCTCTCAAACAAATGCATTTTGCATTTTAACAGTGGAAATTACATATACAGCCTTCCAACAAATGTTTATATAAAAATAGATAAATCATAATCAAGCCATCTTAAGTACTGGATCACAATATCCATAAAAGTATCCATAAAAACAATTCACAAGCATTAAAAGACAGCAAAATCATGCAACAACTGAGATCATTTTGAATAAAATACAGTTCGATGCATTTATTCTACCATTACTAACATTCAATGCTCATTTAACTGAAACAAAAACTAATTAATTTAAGAAAAGTAATTGATTGAGACATATAGGCCTTGTACCATGTTTCCTTGGTGTAAATATTAACATGGCCCTAAGAAAGCTATTGATTGCTTGCAACAGGTTAAAACTTCAGCAGCTATACCAAACAACACCAAGGTCACACACCACATCAAAACATGAGAGTAAATGGTTAAGCTTCTGTAGTTTCCATTTAGGATAGCCTACTTTGGATCAATGCATGGCCCAATCACAGCTATATCCTTTATAGCTCTTATTACATTTTTCACTTTCCCATGTGTATTTATATGCTACTTGGACCAAGGGTAAAATGTGACAAGACAGATGGGTTGGGTGCACTAAGAACCAGATGCATGTAATTGGCAACTTTCTGGTTTGATTACTTTTATCATGTCGACCCCTTAAGCAAAGCATCCAAGTGCTCGGTGCCTGAATTTAGCGTATTCTGGCACCAAACTGGAGTGTTCATAAATTCAAGTAGTACTGTAAGAATACCCGTTCATAAAGTCAGAGAATCGCACTCTTTTCATCTCACACTCGTTTGCCAAGGAGGAGGTACATCAACGTGTTTAAACACAACAGTTAGCTGCCACTCCACACCGTGAAAACAACATCCCCAAATCCCTTTAATGCATGCATGCTAGAGGATTTGTTAGTGTAAGCAGGTGACTGAAAACAATTTGACACTTTTTTTTGCAATCTCCCCTTCCTTATATCTGCTCTCTAAATGCATTACTGAATCTGTAACCTATATTCTTTTCTCTCAATTAATTTGGCGTGCTCATTATGTATACAAAGCATCACATTGGATAATGAATGCACCTGGCAGCTGAATGCATTGCATTGTGTAATACAGGCAAGGGGACTGACATACCTTTTCACCGTGGTCTGCTATGCCTGAACAGCGCTGGAGGCTGGGAGGATGGTATACTGCACCAGTGTTAGAGTGTTAGCCTGCACTTCTAGTTCTTGTGTCCCAAAACTACACTTTGTGTAGAGAAGAGGATCTCTATCGGTGTCAACCTTCGAGGCTGCACAAGTCATCTCAGAATAAGCCTTGTGTGTTTGCATTTCCTGTGTTTTTTGAATCAAATCACAGTACGTTTCCCTTTCATTTTTGTTTAGTATATTGGTGGACCAGACTTGCTAGCATGCTTTCTCTTCCCTTATTAACCCTCTACCTACTCAAACAGCTGCATTACTCCCACACGCTCCTCCTTCTCTCCCTACACCCACGATCCCGCATTGTGCTCAGAGCTAGGGCATGTTCATGGACATGGTGAGGGCTGAGGCATCGGCACTGCGGGGATCCTTCACCCCAATGATGAGATCGTTGGTTCTCCTGGTGCCCTCCACCAATGAGAGGACATCTATCTTCTTAACCATGTGGCCTTTGGCCTGTAACAGCTCTATGTCTTCATCTAGAAACTCAGCTTGAGAGAAAGAGGTACAGCAGAGGAGAGGCGGAGAATTTGAGTTTGACGGCAAAAGGGTAGAAGGAGTAACACGTCAAGCCGAATAAAAGTCTATTTACCATAAGCATTACAATATGATTTTTGAACTGGTAAATCCTAGGCATTACAAGGGTAATATATATTTATATATTTATATAAGTAATATAAGTTATATTTGGGCCAAACTACTAAAGCTGTGCAGGATATACTTACAGTCAACTAGAAGGGTGTTGGGCTGCAGCTGTGGGTGGAGTCTACCATACGCTAAACTGTCACTCAGGTTTTTACGAGATGACAGAACATTCATCAGCACCTGTGAGATATTAGAATACAGAATTACAGATACAGAATAATAACACATAGGTATATCACAATGAAATCAATTAATTAAATTAATTGAAATAAACAAAGAAACAAAGACAAAATGCATTGCCGTATCGTCACTCATGGATTTAATGCATTCTTTCACTAGGTAAATAACCTGCGTTATGCCACTGAGGGCTCTCTCTCCATTGGAGGAGCCTAGGGCCACATAGGTGCCGCACAGCCCCACAGCAGGCCTGACTGCTGTGGGCATCAGGAAGGACATGGGCCTCTTTCCAGGCTGGAGGTTGTTATGCTACAGGTATAAAGAACATAAACAGTGAACACCAAGAAGGTAAAACAAACAATAAGAATTATCTTGCACCTTAATCTTTAGTCTTAGATCTTTACTATCTGAACTGTAGATTAAATACAGCACCAAACCAAAGCAACAAGTAAAGGCACCATTACCGGGTTATGTGGAGAGGAGCTCTGTGTTTTATTAGGCCAGGAGAAGTCCAGGATCTGGCTATTCAAAAGGATTCCTGAAGGAGTCACTATCCCACTTCCAAATGGTTTATTTAGGGAGCTAAAAATATGCAAAATACAAAAGGGATTTCAATAAAGTTGTTGAAGGACTTTCATTAACATTAACAATAACAAAACAACAACAACAAAAACAGTATAGCACAGCATACCTCATGACTGACACTATGAAGTCGTCTGGCCCCATGACCATGACCTGGCTAGCCGCTGCACCCTCCTCCAGGGCAAATGATGGCGTGTAATGACCTGCAGGAAACGCCTGAGAGTCGTTGATCATCTGGCGAAGAAGGGAAGCCTTGGACTTGCTGGGAAATAGAAAAAAAACAACTGTTGAAGATACAACCTCAATTGATTAGGATGGATTTATGCATTGCTGATCAATAGATTAACGTATATAGTAGAACGTACCTCAGCATCTGAGCGACTACCTCTGAGACAGAAGGTTCGTACATAGGGTCTCCCAGTCCACTAGCCAGAGCCAGTGCTATCTTCACAGACTAGGAGGGCCATACAAAATTAACATGAAAGTTAACGAATTAATGTTGTTTAACAAAGATAGGTAGTTTGTATACTGTGTAACCGGAGAAGCAGTTACTATACTACCTCTGCAATCCAGTGGTAGGTGCCGTTTCTGGGCACCTGGCTGGTAATGTTGTAGCCTTCCAGGATGTTGAGAGCTGTGATCAGGGCCACGCCAGCATGTGGGGCTGGGGCTGCCATCACATGGTGTCCTAAACAATAAACAAGACAAATAGAGGTCTTCAATGAGGAAGGGTGACAGGAATGTTTCGGCTAATGTTTCAGGACTCAATCTGTCTTGGGGTAAAGGAGTGCCCAGGCATTGCTTTAATCATACAGAAATACATTATAGTACTTGTATTTACTGGTATTTACCCTGATAGATTATCTCCGCTGGCTGTTGCAAGACTGTGCTGTAGTTTCCAAAGTCTTCTTCAGACAGCACCCCTCCTCTGTCTTGTACCTATTCAAAATTGCATGGTGTTTGTCTTGTCTAGTCTTTATTGGGGGAGGTGCTCTAGTTTTTGCCTGTAGGTTGGTAGTTGGTTTGTCAAAGACTTTCGTTAAGTTAGCACAGTGTTGAAATTCATATTCATCTTGCCTCTAAAACATATGTAAATTATTTAACTGTTGACCCTTCTCATGTAGGTAGAGGGGCATGTGTCACATAGAAAGTCACACAAAATGACATTTTCCTTGAGGCAGAAGAAACAGCATTTTAAAATCCTTAAACTCAACATCTGAATGCTTACTCTGCCTACTAGGCTGACGGCATTCAACTTAAATTGGTTAGATTTAATAGTCTGAAAACACGATTTTGACCAGATTACACCTTGAATGTAAACTCTTATCTTTCCATTATGATTTAAGATCATATATCATAATGTTGTCAAAACTACTGAAAAACCCCAGATAAAAACTAGAGCAGGGTCTTGATGTTAGAGAATTCGGTGAGAGTCGGTGTGTTTCTCATCGGAGGCTATACAATATTAATGAATACTTATATAATCATAGATGGCGTTGGGACAAAGCCATGCCTCCTTACTGCAGTTGCCATTTCCTGCGTCAGGTTTCCACTGTAGAAGTCTGCGATACCATTAGCTGCAACAGCATCCAAGATGGCCGCCAAATCGAGACGTCTTGTGAAGAGCCCGGAGAGGGGAGGTTGGCCATTGGGGAGGAACAAATCCCGGAATGCTTCAGACGTGTTCTGGTCCTTAACTGTAGCTAGAGCCTCAGCTAGGGAGAGACACTCAGTTCAGACACATTCACAACTTGGCTTACAAAAATCTTCCCTTTCATTTATGAGCAAATTGTGTATTTAATAAGTCTAATAATAATAATAAGTCTTTAGACTACTGTCATGTTGTTTAGGAGCAATATCAAGGCAATAGTGAAGTGTTATTAGAAGCTGAAACCGTAGCAAGAATGATATTCACTGCATTTAATGATTCGTACAAAATAACGCTATACTTACCTAGGTCGTGAGAAACATTAAACCCATTTCTGGCCACATCTGCTGCCATTGTAACAACATCTTTCCATTGCATTCTAAGGAATAGAAAAGGTCATGTCAATTTGGCTTGGTTTATAAATCTTTATAGAAGTTGAAAAATATATTACCTGTATATAACATATACCTGTATATATTATAATTACTTTGCAAGGATTATCTTCAAGCTACCTTAGCATAACGCTTATCCTCCAAGTCCATTAGTGCTGTACCACCAAGCTCTAAACTACTGAGGCATCAGAACCACAGTAATTACATGGCATCAGAGTAATTGCAGCCGACACGGACAAGGAAAAGGAACAAACACGGAGTTCTCAGTGAACCCAGCTGTTGATAACCTTACTGGAAATTAATTCACACACCCCTTTAGTTCTGAAGAGTGAGACAAGCAGTCTCTACTTGAGCGGACGGCAACGCGACAGGTCGTCCTTTCTAATCTGATTCTCTAGGACTACGCTATAGGTGCTCTGCCAATTGAACAGTGCGCACGCTGTGCTCGGCATACTCTACGTGGAATCTCAACCTCAAAGGGAGGTAATAATAAGACAGTCGCAAAGAGCTTTACAGGAAACAAAGGGCACCGAGAACAAGGATGATTAAAACAGAAAAGGAAGAAAGGAAGGGGGGGACCATAAAATAGAGACAATCCAGGAGTCAGCAGGACAGTAAACAGTCAAGGTACGAGTAAAGACAGAACAAATGAAAAGAATCATGATAACTGTTACATTACCTGCCATAGAGCTGGTGCGCCTGATGCAGCCCGCTGAGCATGCCTGGTACTCCAACAAGCAGGCCAGGCTAGAAAACAACAGCAAGACTATCGTGACAACGCCCTCTATAATTCAAAGCTGTAGTATCTCCTCCGACTCTACACTTAACAGGTGTAAAGGAGGAAGACGCTAGAAGCAACGCCTTACCTTAAGATCAAGGTTTGCCGGCAACATCTTCTCGTGGATGGACGATGGTGCTGTCTCCCTGAAGTCGATTACCCTGGTCTCGTTTTTACGGATGTCATGCACCAACATCACTCCTCCACTGTGTAACATATTAACAATTCATATTTTAGCTTCTTTTTCCATTTTTTTTTTTTTTTTAAATATGAGTACTGGGGGCCAATTCTGTTGAGAACAGATTCATGTGGTTGGTATAACTCACCCTCCGATACCAGAGGTGTGAGGGTGGATGATGCCCAGACAGAGGGCAGCAGTGATGGCAGCGTCCACACTGGAGCCTTGCTTCCCCAGAATGTCAAAGCCCAAAGATGTACACTGGGCCACGTCAGTCACCACTGCTCCCTGATTAAAGATCTTACAACAGGAATTGAATTATGTGTCTTTGAATTGAATTATAGGTGTGGCATTGTTTGTGTGTTGCGGGGGCGGCACTAGAAAGGTAAACGGGACAGGTGGTGGTGGTTATCAGAGGAATTTAGTTGAGGAAAAGCAATTGCTACATCATTATCATGGGGAAAATGCAGGTGACAGACTGACAGACACACCTGTGGATCTCCAAAGTAGATCTGCATGATCAGAGCTACAGTGACGCCCGTCGCAAAGGTAAGACAGGCTGTAATGATGACTGTCAGTCCATCTCGCTGGCAAGCACAGTCATCCGCTAAGGGGTCTCTAGTCGTCTCCTGCAGGGGTGAGATGTCATGGCTGGCCAGGTCAGAGGCCGAGGAAGGAAGACGCTGCAAGCGAGCCGTCTTCAAAAACAGATCTGGGTCTGGGACATGCAACTCAAAGGTTAAAGACGACTGGATAAAACAGGACAAACACAACCCAAACACAAAATGCGTTAGCTAAGGCATTGCTGTTCATAAGCCCTCACCCCACGCCAACACCCCAACCCAGACATAATTTATGCCGTGTCATGTCTAACTGACCTGTATCTTGCTCACTGAGAAAGTTGTCATCATCTTTGCGCGATTTCGTGGTGATCTCCCCAGAAACCACGTCTTCTTCCGGCAGCCTGGGGAAGCTGGTGATGCTCATGTAGTCCACCGGTGAGTAGGCACTTCCCAAGGTTGTCTCTTGATTCGCATCTTTATCCGCCATCGGCCCACTAGAATAACCCGCCACATTTTCGTTTGCGGGACTGTACATGGCTTCTCTCGGTCCCACGGTCAAAAAAAGAAAGAAGCGATCAATCAACCTCGGATGAAGTTATAAAAGGAATCCCATGTTTGCAGGTTCCGGGATGGACAGCGACGCGCTTCTTGATGCGTAGTAGAAATGAAACACTTGTTACGGCGAGATGTCGCTGAGTCGGTCCAAAAAATAATGATGTATCATTTTTTCAGGCTATCCGTCTGTGACACCTACGGAGGAAGGAAACAAGCCAGTCCAATATTTTCAACAACAAATGTATTCCAGTAGCAACTGGGCTGGTTCGTTTCGTTTCCCTACAGCAGGTCGTCCTGGCCCGGTAGGATTTGCATGACTATGTCAGCCAGACTGCTGATGATTAAATGCGACAGAACCCGTTCTGCTTGAATGCGGCGCAGAATAGGAAACTCTACATTAAAATGCTTGGATACAATATTATACAATACTTTGTTTAAACGCATCGACGTCTTTGAAAGCAATCTCCCGATTTACTTGTAGCCTATATGCTTTTACGCGGCATTCATATACTGCGCTGACATATATTTACATATCTTTCGGTCTATTCTATTAATGTATTTATATGCGGCCAAAACATTGCCCATATGTTGAGTCGACTTACCGTCTCGGAAAGATACGTGTGATCAAACATAAGTCATCCTTGTGACAGCAGGTGTATCTCCTTCCAGAAAACCACAAGCTCCCAGATTTATGACATCACGAAGGGAACGTCAACGCCTTAAAGATACAGCTACAAAAAAAACAAAAAAACATCTAGCGCAAGCTACCAAATATTGGTTATGTTAAGGGCCTCTTTAGGGTTGGCCTTTTGAGGATAAGTCCTCAAGAGAAGTTGATCAACAGGTTTTAGTAGGCTAGGACAGCAGAGTACCTGCTCCAATTACAAACTCCAGGATGTCCAGCATTACCACTTTCCTTGTAGGGCAAGCACTATAGTTTTCAGTCTAGGTAGCCTATTCCCATGTTCCTATTAAAGCCCACTGTCTTGGCCCATTCAAATAGGTCATAGGGTAGGCCTATTACCCCACCCCAGTGTCCCAGTCAGCCAACTCAGTACACATGATTAGGCTACAACCCCACTTACCCATTACCACACCCTTTTCACCCTTGTTTCCAACTCTTACCTCAAAGACCTGCACCTAAAGCACAAACATATCCCTACATCTAAACCATTGTCTCTGCAATACAATCCTTATTGTTAATCACACCCTTGACGTTCTAGTCCCATTCCCTCCATCCACTCACTCTCCCACACGTAAATGACGAGACGAGATTCAGGTGTTAGCCTGAGTATTTATTGTTGTTGTTTTTTTGGCGGGTACCTGTGTTTTCTGACTGGATGGTGAAAAAAACCCATCCATTGGTTTTGCATAGGTCTTGCCTGTCAATGGACGACTGTCCATTTGGGATGGAAAATTCAATACATCACAAAAACCATGCAGAAGTAGCGAAAGGCACAATCACCATAGATATCAGATACACCGAATTTTATATGTCTATATATTTCTTTTTTTATGGGGGAGGGGTGTACTCATTGAGATGTCACATGGGTGAACCCCAAAGTGTTTTTAAGCTGCCATCATTTTTGGGCACAACATAAATATATAAAACTCCCCAGACATTCAACCCCTTTCATTTTAAACATTTTACTAGGTGAACAACGCTTCTAATAACTATATTGGAAAATACAAGCATACTCTATTGTATTGTATTTTTTGTTTTTGATACATTTCATTTCATTTTTTATATAATCTATTTTCTGCCTCCTTTCTCTGCCCGCACCTCACACATAACATTGGCTTGACACACCTGGTGGCCACACCCCCTCCCCATTACTGGATGGCTGCCACGCTGAAACCACACCATTCGTAATCACACACTACATACTGAGAACACAATTCCTTTTACATTACATTTGTGAGAAGGGTGAAAGAAAAGAAGGAAAAATAAATAAAACGGAACAGGCTTGCAGCGGTGGAGCCCCCTGGGATCATGTACACACATTTGTACAAACATACACACACATGCACACACACACATACACCTATAATCTCTCATCATTGCCTTTTGTTTTCATTGTTTCTGTACTACATTTTCCATCTCAGCCATACAAAGTGTTACCTCTGAGGCACAATGAGGATAGTAACCCCCCTAGGGATTAAGGCAACCTCATAAATAAATGGAGATCATTGTATATGTGTGTCTGTGTGTGTGTGCATGTGTGTGTGTGTGTGTGTGTGTGTGCTCAACTCATAACCTCAGAGTCATGCACTGCATTGTTCAGACAGATTACATTTTCATATTTAAAACAGAAAAAAAGAAATATATAATATTCATAATTATATCATAAATTAATATAAGTTCAACATAGCCATTTAAAGGATGATTGGCAGTATTGGAAAAATGCGGTATGTGTTTTTGGGGAAAATAATTGAATGGCAATTTCCAAAACATACTGAAGGAATCCTCAAACTCTCAGTGTGTTCCTTTACTAGATCAGAACATGTTGTGTTACGATCCTGTCAATGCATCCTCAACTGCATCCAAGCAGCAAGTGCTGTCCTCTTGTTGTTTCAACTGTATCCCTCCGGGGGGCAGTGTTTGCTTATGGCACATCAATTCTGAGCCTAGCGATGTTCTTGCAGTGCATCTCAACGCAAGGTCTAAAGTTCAGTTGAAGACACCACTTTTGGCTATTCAAGGGCCCCCTTGATTTGATTTTCAAAAGAGAGGTGAGGCAGAGAGAGGATTCTTATCAGTCACGTTGGAAACCACTTTGTGGACACGAGTCCTGAGAGGCTTTGACACCTAAAGGAGCGTTATAAATTTTACTGTAATATTTACAAGAGAACTAAATTACTATTACTCATGTTTTTTTAAGTTTTTAGAGTTTAACGTGTCAAAGCACATTCTTCCACACAGTTTGGTTAAAAACAAAAAGAAAAGAAAAAATATCACAAAAGAAAAAAATTAAACACGCACACTGCACACGGCTAAAACTTTGACTCACAAAATGTATAACAGTGCAAACTTACATCCATGTCTCAAATAATTTACATTTGTATATATTCATATACACTTCAGCACCATCGTTAACTATTGTTGTTGAATACATATCTGTAAGCTAAATCTTAAGGTGGACACTGTTACGGCTGAATGTGTTAGCAAGAGAGAGACGTGGAAAGAAAGACAGAGACAGATAGAGAGTGTGTGTGAGACAGAGAGAGAGAGAGAGAGTAAGAAGGATGGAGCAGATGTCGAGTAGATCTAAGACAGCAAAG